>JARHVA010000040.1:1720000-1985000 GCA_037957365.1 Torreya grandis | reverse complement strand
TGTCTCAGCAATTATAATAAAAATGTATCAATGTAGATCACAAAACTATGACGCCATAGTAAAAAAACAAAATATTTCTAAAATAATTCATAACTAGTTTATATCAACATAAATTAATTAAAAGTGGGTCAATTAGGGTCATGATAATTTTACATACGTATAACATGTTGCTCTATTGTGTAGGAAACCCCATATGTTATTTTATGAAAAATAAAATTTGACCTTTGTTTATCATTTATAAATCTATGATCATCATCAATACCATCATGAAGAATACAATTTTTACTATCCTCAGAAATCAATGTTAGACAATGTTGTAATTTATCCATTGTAGCTTCCATTTCATGTAACCATTATTGACCCAATGTAGAATTTGCCTAACTTCTTATTTTCATAATAAAAAATAGTGCGTGTAAAACTTTGAAACCACATTTGATTGGCATTTTAATGTACACTATTTAATCTTGGTAATATATATCTTTTTATAACTCATCTTGATCAATACCTACATGTTAAATAAATGTAAGTGTGCATATGTTTAGCTTTGTATCCTCATCTATTTCCACATGTTGTCTAAATTATTTCTCAATTAAAACTTGACTAGTAAATGGGTTAATTCTTGGATGTTTATAATTTATGTTTATTTTACCCTTATTTTAATTGATAGTATGTGGTAATATGGGATGTGTAATCTAAATAGTGCCTTTATCCTTATATTTCTAAATTTTTTGTTGTAATATGGAACAAGTATTTGTAGAATTCCCTATGATTCTATGAAGATTCCCAAAATAGTTTCCCTCATGATTAGATAATTTGGTAGTATATCTATGCCTTTTTGTTAGAAATACAATTATTCCATGTTAAGTAACATCTGTAACATAACATATGGTCTATCTTAGGCATTGTTAGCTTGTATTATAATAGTTGATTATATATCCATGATCCCCACATTACTAATTAATCTAATAAGGTAACATGTTTATACATGTAATACATTGGTTTGTGTATTATTCCTCTTGTTCTCTAGTAATTCTATATTTGAAAAAGATGTTAGTAAATGGTATACCTTATATAGTAGCATTTTGTGTAGTATCTATACTATAACAATTATTGTTTCTTATTAATATCTAAAATTATTATTTTTCCTTTATTTGTGATTTTGCGAATTATTATCTTTGAATCATCTCTAGATTCACCTCAACCAAATGGGGGTAAAATTCAAACCACATAAATAATTATCTATGTTCATTTTTATTGAATTTTTATCATCAAATGAACAAACATCATAATCAAAATTATTATATTGTATGGAAATAAAATTTGGAACTTCTAAATTTACTAATAAAAGTAATTCATTTACATCCTCTTATTGTTCTACCTTTTTAATTGAATTTTTTTACTCTAGAACATCTATATATTGTATATTTTTCTCATTTTTTATGGATTCACCAACCGCATAAGTATACATTTATTCTATATGTATGATCTCTAATGGTGGCACTATAAAAAATTGAAGTGCTTTTAAATGTGATTTATCCTCAATAGTAAATTCTATGATTTTACAATATCAAAATGGTTGATTGTCAATAATTTATGTATATAAATATTCATCATGTAAAAATTTAACACATCGATGTAAATTAAAAGGGATAACTTCCATTACATATATCCATGGCCTACCCAAGAGTAAATTATAATGAAAATGAATGTGCATTACTTGAAACTAAGTAGATAATATTCTGGGCCCCACCTTGATATCCAAAGTGATAGAACTAAAATTTTGGTAATGCACATTATCAAATTTATGGATACTCTTATATTTATTTTTAATATAATTCAACATTATCAAATTTTTGGATACTCTTACATTTAATTTGAAGATAATTCATATTAATACCCATTGTTTGTAATAGTATAAGGTTGAAAATATTCAAACTTGAACCATTATATAATAAAACTCTATTTACTATCATATTTTTAGTTGAAATTATATAAACAAAGGAATATTTAGATCAATATTAGAATTAGTAAGAAAATCATCATTTCAAAAATATATGGCATCTTCAACATCTTTAAAATTATTTAAAACAAACACAAAATAAGAAGGCTCTATGTCATGGGGCATGGGTGTCTAATTCAATGTTTGATATAAAATATCCTTTAAAATGGTATATTTCTAAAGTAAATATAACATATAAATATTATCTAGTTTATTCTTTAATTAATCAACAATATCATAACCATTAGATTTATGAACTAGTTCCATTGGATTTGATTGGGAATAGGAGTAAATTATTGTGTATATTCCTCATGCCTTTCCCAATGGACCACCCAACCTCATCTAGTGATAAAAACTCAAACTATAGGATCTACTATAAGCCTTAGATGAATAATAGAGGTGGGATATGAGTTAATATGGTTTGAATGTCTAAGGATAGGGGGAACAAAAGGAACCACCTAAGCCCTTTAATGTTTAGTAGTAACATGTGGAAACCCAAACTAAGCCATGCAACAATAAGCATTGTATAACTATTCATTATTAAGCTTATAACTAATATTGAATTTTATCTTTTCCTTTAAATTATGCATCTATGGACTTATATGGATTTGAAATAATTTACATATTAAAATGAAAACAATAGATAAATAACACCAATAAACTTTGAACCAAAAACTAATGAATAGATTAAATCATTATGATCATGACTATTATAAAATCAAAAAATCAAGAATCTAAAACCCTAAAAAAAGTGCTAAAATGATAGAAGTATAATGCTAGGATATACTAAAGTTTTAAATATTTAACAATAAATTGGTTCACCAATATGTTTTATCAAAATTGGAGATTAATAAAATACTAATCTAATTTCAATAAATAGTTGAGTAAAATTAGAATGTATAAGATATGCAATAAATACACATGATTAATTTGAAAAAAAATATTTATAGAAATATGTTAAAAAGGAAAATTACTAAAGACAAATAACTTATATAGAACCTGGATATGATGAACTATAAAACAAACAATGTGACTAACTTTTGGAGTATGTGAGGTCATTGTGAATCAGTAACAAGGCTCTATTTGACTTTGGGACAAGGCCATCATTTGATATCATTTATGTAGTGTACCAACATCCTTTAGTATTTTTTACATCTAGTGATTTATGACTAGCATGCCTTTTATTTGTGTGGGTTTTATGCACACCACATAATCCTATGAGGTAGCCTCTAACATTTTAGGATCAGTGAAGTACTTCACTCAAAGGCATGACTTGTAAGGTATTTGATTTTGTAATTATCCACATGGTGTAATAGTGGTGAGCAATGGTATTATTTACCTCAGATGGTTTGGATGAGATGGAGTCTAAAAGAAACCAAAATTATACTTGAAATAGATGGTTGGATTTTAACCTGAAGTGGATTGGATCATAAAAGTATAAAAGGAGGGAAAGGTAGGGAAGAAAATAAGGTTTGTGACTCAAATATGGATGAAATCCTTATATAATGGTCCTTCTATCATGTTTTGGACAAGTTATTGAGAACTAATGTATGTTTCAAGTTGTTATCAGCATATAAAACAAAAAACATAGTTATGAGTCGAAAGAAATAGATACATTAAATTCAATGTTCATAATCAAAGGTTGCTTCTGATACTAGATTGCTATCACACATCCTATGTTAGAGGGAGATTATTATTAATAAAAAAAGAGAATTCAAACTATATAATAACATAATCTAAAAAACTATATCAAATTCACTTCTATACAACCCAAATAATTTGCATACCAGTATGATGAAACTTCCTCAATGAAACCAAAGATTTAGAAGAGATAAGAAAATCAAGACCAACTTGTAGAAAAATCCTCAAAATTTATTATTCACCTTAATTGAAAGAATTATGATCCCTTTGGAATGAGGATGCCACATCCTTCAAGAAAAGTCTAATTTTACATTTTCTATATTAGGATCATGTCAAAAATGCATGCATATCATGAATTTTTACAATATATGCATAAAATTTCATGCATATAATACATGTTTAAAAAAACTCTCAAATACAAATATAGCCAAAAAGACTCAAGTTACAATTCAAGTATGCAATGACACACAAAGACTATATATTGTGTTTATGTGGTATCGCTTGAAGATGAAGCTTGCATGTTCAAAGCTTGGGTCATTTTCACTATAGATTCAACTAGAGTTTATGTCATCATTTCACTCATTCCTAATGGAATTGTAACTATAATTAATGGGGGTATTGGTGGCACTATTATTGGAAGTATGATGAAATCAGGCCCCTTTGATGTCTACACCAATGTATACTCCAAAAATTGAGACTGAGTAATTTATGGCTAGGAAGGGATAGATGGTGTACCCACTAGAATGTTCAAATTATTTAGTGCTTTTGGTTTCTAATATAAATCATAAATCATGTCAAAATATATTTTTATTATTTTATAATCAATGATGGGCCTTCTAAATAACTGGGGGAGCTTAGCCATCAATTTTTTTTGGATGATCATAAAGGATTTGAATACTACAATGAATGTATTTGTGTTTACCAATGTGTCTTTTACAAAATTTATCAACATAATTATTTTTTCATTGGTCGTATACATAGACCCTTCTATTTCAACTTTTAAACTATTAGCTATTACCTAGAAAAGTTTCTCAAAATTTGGACTTGTGACTAACTATCCCAAAGTAATGTAAAGGCCATTAACCCTCATGTCCTTCAAAATAGATACTCCCCATTACTCATGACTGATAAAATAATTCACTAGGGTGGACATCTCCTTATGACATTCAAGTAAGCTATCCCTTTACATGGCTACGTGGTTTAGGGCTAGTGTGACATCTAAAGCCAACATTAGGTTTAGATGTCCATGTGTATTATTTATTATATCCTTGACTACAAAGTTAATATTGGATTCCATATCCTTCATATTATTATAATATTTAGACATAGTTCCCCATTTAGGGTGTGATTCAACCCTGTAGCTCTTATTGAGCTAATTATATTATACAGTGTTTTGGCCACACCCTACACACTATCCATAATATCCATGGGAGATTCAATATCACTTCTTTTCTATAGCTTCTTATTTTATTGATAATATATCCTAAATGTTTTATTAATAAATCCCCTAATTACATCTATTAATCTATAGGGATCATCTTTGTATTCATCTAAATCTCTTGAGTGAATTTTTCCTTTATTTATTATGGAGAATATATCCTACTTCTATTCTAATTCCATGGCTTCACCTTTAACCAACATAATTTTCATCTTCACCTTCCTCATTTTATTTTTATGTCTATCAAAATGTAAATTTGCCTTAGGCAACTCAATGATGATCGAATCTTTCCTGCCTATTTCCTATTTTTACAACCTTTGGATCCAGGGAGGAATGTTTATTATAGCTTTCTCTGTAGTCTATTTTTTTGGGTATAGAAGTGGAAAGTGGGGAATTTCTTGGTGTAATAATTTGTGCTAAATGAAAATAAATGGAATGATAATTCATTGATTTCTCAGGAAAGGAAGGAAAATCCTTCCCCCACCCTATGACTTTTCTTTATGAGGGTATATAAATGATATACTTAGTCTTGGTTGGGGTCTGATATACAAAGACTATGGAATAATTTTTTGAAGTGACCTAGGAAATTGGCATACCCAATTGGGTAGATGGCCTTGGTGAAAATATTGTGTATCAAAAATGGAGGAGGACACTAGCTCTTCAAAATGTGCCTTTGTCCTAGTAGATTGTGGATAAGTAGTGCTAAAGAAAGAAGGTGTCACTGGGATTGAAAGTAAATTTTTTAAATATTTTATAATGCATGAATAAGCAACCTCAATATCAATAGTAGTATCAATATCAATGACCTCAATGTAAATGTCAATAACATTGTCACCCTGAATAACATTTGATATTGTTGATGTTGGTGCAATAATACTTATCATAGTGCCAAATTTTATAACTACCTGCGTATTTTTCCACATGTCTTCTATTTATTTTTCTCTTTGTTCCTCTTCCTTATAGCCCTATAACTTTACTTATTCATATTTTTCATCTAAATGGCCACTTATTTATTTTCCTTCCCTTGTTTCTATATAAAAGGGACCTAATGGAGCATTTAAGTATTCTTCAGGTCTCTCTTCTTCTCATGTGTTTGCAGGGACCTGAGGAAAGACTGGTGGAGTCCTCCCTTTTCTCTTATAAGCTAATATAGAGGATTTGGAAATAATAGTGGAAATTTAGTGTAAATTTGGTTGTATAGAACATGATATAAGTATCCATTAGATCTACAGATGGAGATGGAGTAGTGAATGATGGTAGAGACATAAGGAGTGAATATGGTGACTCAGTGGTAGTAGTAGTGGAAAGCAATGGCAAGGAAGCTACAGTAGCAGGAAAAATTGACATGGGTGTCAAATTAATTGTAAATAGTACCAATGTAGTATGAAAATTAATGGAAAGTGATGACAATCTATAAATAATAGGAACTTAAAAAAATAATAAAGAAGACTTACTTGTTGCATTGTTGTCAATGGGCTAAAGGGTGCAAAAGAGAGATATCACATTGGATTATCAAGAACTATAGATATTACCTTGTTATTTGTATACTAAGGGGTGGCCATACTTAGAGGTGTGGGGAGATCCTTGAATTTATTAGACTTGATCTACTAATTAGTCTTCACATATGTGTTTGATTCTATTTGAGGAGGAGGATTGTGGAACTTTTGTGGCTAGTTGTCTCTTCATTATCTATCCTCTTAGCATATTCTTTAGTAATTATAGGATCATATTAGATCCTTTGTGCCACTATTATTTACATGCATTCCTTTTTCATGTTTATTATAACACCAGTGTCATCTTTAACATTCAAAAATATTGGGTCATGTTTAAACCACTTATGCCCATATTTAATTCTAACCTTGTTCCTGAGCTTTTCAATAGCACTCATGATGGTCTTCCTTGGATACAAATACCTAAATGGAGATTTTCCTAGTCCATAATTCACACTAATATTTCTCATTTAATAGAGGTTCTCATTTTGTGTATTATAATTAGCCAATACTTAAAGGGATATTATGAATTATTCCTTTCCTAGCCTTTTTGAAATCAAATTTTACACTATTAGATAATTGGAAAGAAACTTATTGCTTAGCCAACTTACTTAGGATGTGACTTGGTAGATATAATGGGGATACATAGGTTCTTTCTTGTTTTATCATTGTATGATCAGGGTAGAACCAATAGTCCCCCATATTTTTGATGCTTCTCTTAATTGGTTATAATAACCTAAGCATAGTTTGTCCATAAATGGACTATAGACCATTAGATAAGATACATCTACAATCACTTGGATTTTATTTCTAAATTGATATATGTGTGTGAGGTTGAAATCATCACAAATCCTATTTTTGGGATAATCTTTATATGGTTTCCAGCTCTCATTTTTGTGGCATAGTCATTGTTACATTCATAGCATCCACGAAATATGACATCATTTAAAAGTTACCATCTAGTAAATTATTTAATATCAACATTTGAAATTTTAAATTATCATTAGTAATCTCACTAAAGCTTAAAATTTTATCAAAAATCAAGATAATGTCTAATAAGGAACCCATGTTTCATGGACATAAGAAATGTTAGGGAAGCCATAAAACCTATTTAGTAGCATCATGGATACTCTTATCCCTGGTCTAAACTTGATTATGGGAATAGATGAAATAGGGCTTTTAATTACAAAATTATTTGGGTTTATATCCCATTATCTCAATTTATCCTTGACTATATTGGTAGATAACCATGCATCTGTCGCAAGATGCTTATAGCTCATCTCATGGATTGGGAGTCTATAGTATTTCTCAAATGCATTCTTAGCAATAGATGTCATAGGGGTCACGTTGCATCTATAATGCTTCCCTAAAATTTAATCATTTGTAAATAAATCATATAATAAGTTGATGCAAGGCATTCCTTATGGTTTTGTTATAGTTTTATGTAAACTACATGTATGTTATCAATGTATCTCCTTCTGGTTGTTAACAACTAATCTTCTACCATGTATGGCTCGACTACATCAAGATTTTATAAAACATATGAATAATTTTGAAATTGATGTTCTAACATGGATAGATCAAACATTGTGACCATAAACTTTGTTCTTCTAGTAATGGAATATGTAGATGGAGGAGGAACATGAGATGAGGATGCCATTGAAACTCTGCATAATATTTCTAAATGTATTGAAATTTACGAAACTTTTCAATCATTAGAAGCTCAAATTCATAGAATAATATGAAAGAAATGTAGTTCAATTTTACAATGAGAACTAAATATGCTAAAATATTTATTTGAAAGCAAAACTTAAATGCATTGAGTTGCTAGTTTTTGCAAATTAATTGTAAACAATGACTTTTACTTTATTATCCATTTATTTTTATTTCATTTGAATTTTTATTTTTCAAAATCAGCTTTGGTAGGTCTAATTACCACATGGCATATTTTCACTAATTTCATAGGCTTAGGTTATTAATATGACAAGTGTCTCTTTTTCATGTTTTTGGGTCTTGATTTCATGTCTTTAAACTTGTTTTATTTATAAGGGGACACATGTAACCTTTTCACTTACTTGTTGGGTGTGATCTTTGACTTATTTACTTTGGTACTTCAACAATGGGTGAGAAATATTACAACACTTTGAAATATCTCACCCACATGGAGGGTTTTGGATTTGAATGTGTAAATTCATCTGATAGGTCATGGTTCTCAAATATTATACCACATGGATGGTTGTTGCTTGTCCAGGATCTAATTATGTACTTTTCTCTGACAAGTTTTGGTTCTAAGGATGGTGTGATATGGAGTAATCTCAATTATCTAGAGGGTAGAAAAGATTTGAAAACTATGTAATGACCTATAGGCATGGATGAGCAGGATTATGCCAAGTGGATGATCCACACTTCTCCTCTTGATTACATGACTTCATTCACTATGAAAATAACCATTGGTTTCAAATGAATATGATGAATGCACGTGGCATGATCTCACTCACTCAAGTACTAAGATGACTTTGTATACTATGTCTTAGACTTGTAGGTTATGGACAAGTGGGATTGAGATGTGTGTCTTAATCTCACTTTTTTGGATGAGTTTCTAGACAAAAAGCTTTGAAAATCATGAGAGAGGAATCTCAATAAAGACGTGTGTCAAGATCTCTTGATATCAGGGTAATCCTGCACATATATACATAAAAAATTACATTAGATAAGATCTTAAATTAGTAAATTAGTAAAATTACTCTTAATTATATCTAATTTTTCCCAACTATTGTCATTAAAAATCATAAATGATTTATATAATATTTTCATTAAAAACACATTTTAAGCCTTTCAACGGTCATATTTTGAAATTTTAAAAGCTAAGGTCTAATACATAAATATAAAGTATTATATTTCCAAAATTCAATGACACAAAATTCATCAACTGACCTTGAAAAATTTAACACTATGGAACCAATTCTTGTTCATGAAAACTACAAAAAACTAAATAGCCATTGAAAAACAAATCCATTTTCATAAAAGCTAGACCTAAACATGCAATACATAAGACATGAACATGAATATTTGAATTAAAAGTAGGTTCCCATCTAAAAAAATTGAATTTGGGGTGTGGTGTTCATAACACCTTTATATGTATGTATTATGCATATATTCTAGGTCACTTAATTCACTACAAGAGCTATTGTATGCCTTCTTCTTCACTTGAAACCCTAGCTCAATGACAAGGAGAAATAAAATCAATAAAAGGGAAAATTGTGATAATCATTGAATTTTTTTTGACCTCAACACCCCCTGTGTTGAGTGTTGCCTACATACCAATATTCCAAAGAGAGATTAGACTCCATGTAGTTCTCCCACACTACAATTATGTGTGTGAAATACTAATGAAATGTGATATGCTGATGAAATCCTAGTGTAATTATGTAATTCAACATTGACTTATGACCTTGATTTTATATTTATACTTAACTTAGGGATAAGTGGGATGTATGGACTCAAAATTGGGAAGGATAGGTGTTTACCTCTCAATTTATAGTCATAATAATTCTCATGTTCGTAATATAAAATCCTATATCCATCTAGTGAAAAAATAAATATAAAATGTGTTTATATAATGGTATTTTATGGATTAATATAATTAAAATTATGATATGTGTGGGACAACCCAATATATGGATTTAAATTTGGAAAATTAGTCATTATTAGGTGGGAGGCTGAAACTAGCAGCTTCACACACTACCAGCCAATGGTATTATCCTAAAGGAGTGGGTTTATCTAAGTAGAGACAACTAAAATGGAAGTTTGAATTATTCCAAGTGAGTCTAGGTTGCTTGGACTAAAAAATAGGAATATTAAGTTTTAAAATACCTAATGATAGAGGGCCATCTACATATAAGTAGAGTAATAGTGGTTTAGACATTTAGAATTTGGCATATGTTAAGTGTGCATAAGGAGTGGCCACAAGTGCATTACTTTAGCATTAAATATTAATTTTAGTGATTATGGTTTCATTATTTCAATTCTAATTATTCACTTTTCCATATAATATTATTCTATATTCCAAGGTTTAATTTCACTATCATTCCATTCCATAATTATTTTATTTTTATATAATATTTAAAAGTCATTTTTTAATATTTTTATATTCATTTACAAGTTCAACTACCAGTCAGAATACTAAGGTCAATTTACACATAATAACTCAATATTTTCATTAAACAATAGTGGGTTTAAATAGTTGTGTATGTGGCTACTACCAACTAACAATAGCTAGTTATTATATATAACATGTTTAGTATTAGACTCTAGGAAAGTTAATGTACTTATATATAAATGATTCAAAATATGTCACTCAATGTAGGTTGAATTTAACCTTTTATGCATTTGAATAAAACTTGGCTACACTTTCATAAGTTATATATCACCTAGCTTTACACACCCAACTGATTTTCAATATGACCTCATCCCAGCTAACCCCATTGGTATTGTTTCAAAGAAATAGTCTACATGATTACTACCTAGGTATTAAGACATTATCACACAATATTTAAAAGGGAGATATGACTCTAAATATTCCTCATATGGATATATATATATATATTCATTGTCTAGTAGATGTTGAGATAAAACTTAAGCCAAATTTAGAGATCTTAACAAAGACTTACTTCGATTTCTATTTGTTCAGGTTTCAAAGACACATAATCATCAATAAAATACATTTATTTAGACAAATAAAGGAACATAACTTCCAACCTTAGTCTAATCCTACTATTCTCACTCTCAGCTTATTTATGTTGTGTTCTTTTAATACTTTCTCACCATTTCCCCCCATTCATTTTACGTGTCCTTGTTTCCAATGAGATATCCACTCTCCTTTGATATTACTCTCTTTGTCTAAGTGTAAACAACAATATATTTTCTTTAATTTATTTTTCCTCCTTAAAGGAAATTCCTTGTTAACCAATTATGACTCCTAAATAAATTCATGCTCTACCTTCTAATAGGCAATCTACAGCCTCCCAAAATAGGAGGGTTGGGTCATCTTGATCCAACATACAATGTGACAATTAAATCACCCTCATTCACTACCAAACATAAACCATTCAAAACCTCCATGATCATTGTCAAAGTGTATTAGACTACAATTTTACCATAGATAAATCCCACAATCGTTGATTAGTGAATATAAGTAGGGTATATTTATAAAAATTCTTTATATATATAATTGATATTATGTGGGCCATTTTTCCATAGTTGATCATGAAGCATAAGGTAATGACTAATGCAAAGTGAATTAACATGCACCATAATTTTACCCAAAAACTTACTAAAAAATATTCTTTTTCTTTTGTTAAATACTATTTTCATTATGACTTCTAAAAATTAGAATATAATAGTGATGGATGATTCTAGCATAACCTATTAAGGAATACATGTTTTGACTTCAAATATATCCTTACCAAGGTGATGTGTTATAACACACAAAAAATCTTATACATAATTATCGCAAGCTCATCGAATAATCAAAATACAAACACATCAACATAAGATAAGTCTCCATAAGAAACTATTTACCCTTTCTTAGGTAGAAGTATGGTTAATGAATATATCTCTTTGTCCTTTATGGTGGTATCCCTCTATTAGGTAACAACCTATCCTATAATCACATATACTCATCATAACCAAACAAGTGATTAAACTAGGTTAATATATCAAAATAATATGATAATCATAAAAGCATAAGCATGTCAAAATTGTATGATATCAATATAATTGTTGGGGATCAACCAACAATATGATTACACTTATGAAAGCAATAAACTGTAGAATTAAATCAGATAGATAAGTAACTAGAATCAGATAATAGCAAAGAACAAGAGATACAAGAAACCACCCTGAAAACTTGTATTAAACTCTTTACAAAAGGAATACAATTGAAGAAACTTCTTTCTTCCACACCTCTCTCAGATGCACAAGATCTCTCTCTAGATCTCTATCCCTTAAGATCTCTCTCTCTCAAGTACAATCAACTCCAACAACCTGGATTGATACAACTCTGTACTGTTCTTCAACATTCAAATATAATGAACTACTACAATAATCACACTAAGCTAAGCAGATCTAATTCTACATATAGAATTAGGAGACTTGAGCATGCACTTACAACCAACAGTTAAGCCTCTTGAACAATGGCTCTAAAAACAATCTTACTAATAATAGAAATGCAAACTTAAGACTAAGACTTAAACTCATCATGCAAACACTCACTTCTGTCCTTGGAAATAGCATTCTGGATGCACAGGTAACTGATGCCGGTTCCTGCCTGCTTGCTTGTGACCGACGTCAGCCTATCATCTACCGACGCCAGCGTCTCTTCAACTACACCGAACCGACGTCGGTCACTCCTGACTGATGCTGGTGACTGTGTAAACCTGCAACTTTGGTAATGCACTCATATGTGAAGCTTTTAGGCTCCACACCTTAACAATCTCACACTTGGAGATAAACAGCTGCACCAGTACCTATACAGAAACATCTTCTAGCTCCTCCATCTTTAACTCAATCATGAAGACCAATAGAAGTTGAATGAAGATTCAACTTCTCCTTTGTAACCGGCTTGGTTAACATATCAGCAGGATTCCTATCTATATGGATCTTCTCCAGCTTCAAATCACCATCTTCCAATACTTGTCGTATGAAGTGGTACCTTAGCTGTATGTGCTTGGTTCTTGAATGAAAAGCTGAATTCTTAGCCAGATGTATTACACTCTGACTGTCACTATACAATCTGTAACTCCCATGCTCCCTTCCAAGCTCTTCCATGAACCGTGTCATCCATATCATCTCTTTGCTAGCTTCTGTGGCTGCAATATACTCTGCTTCTGTAGTTGACAAGGCAACAACCTTCTGCAACTTAGATATCTAGCTAACCGCCATTCCACCTACAGTGAAAACATAACCTGTAGTACTCCTCCTGCCATCCAAATCACCTGCCATATCTGAATCTACATAACCATGTAGAGAAGTATCTGAACCTCCATAGCACAAGTGCCTACTGTTGGTTCCTCTCAGATATCTAAGGATCCACTGAACTGCTTTCCAATGTTCCTTACCTGGATTGGCCATATACTTACTTACAACTCCCACTTCTTGGGCAATATCCGGTCTAGTACACACCATTGCATACATCAAAATCCCTACTACGGAAGAATATGGAACCTTACTCATGTACTCTACCTCATCATGTGAATTAGGACATTGTTCTTTACTCAATTTAAAATGTCCAGCCAAAGGTGTGCTTACCGGTTTAGCATCCTACATATTGAACCATTTCAACACCTTGTCCACATAATCCTCTTGAGATAATATCAACCTATGATTTTTCCTGTCTCTCTTAATGCTCATGCCAATGATTTTCTTTGCTACTCCCAAATCCTTCATAGCAAACGTTTGAGCTAATTTCACCTTAAGCTCAGAGATATCCTGCATGTGTGATCTTGCAACCAGCATATCATCTACATACAATAATAGAATAATATATCTACTGTTATCCAATCTCTTAAAATACACACAGTTGTCAGATTGACACCTACTATAGCCATGCTCAGTCATAAACCTGTCAAATTTCAAATACCACTATCTAGGAGCTTGCTTAAGGCCATACAAGCTTTTCTTCAATCTGCACACTAACTTCTCCTTACCTTTGACCTCAAATCCTTCCGGTTATTCCATATAAATTTCCTCATCCAAATCTCCATGAAGAAATGTTGTCTTAACATCTAGCTGCTCAAGATGCAAATCCTCAACAGCAACCAAAGACAGTATAATCTGTATAGAAGTCATTTTA
Organism: Torreya grandis; assembly: GCA_037957365.1. NCBI lineage: Eukaryota > Viridiplantae > Streptophyta > Pinopsida > Cupressales > Taxaceae > Torreya > Torreya grandis. The sequence continues at coordinate 1,970,580 of JARHVA010000040.1, read as the reverse complement.
ACAACAGGAGAAAAAATCTCACCAAAATCAATACCTAGCTTTTGTGCAAATCCTTTCACTACCAATCTGGCCTTATATCTCATCTATCCATTCTCACCTTCTTTCAACCTGTAGGTCCATCTGTTCTTCAGTGTTCTCTTACCAGCTGGCAACTCAACCAAATCCCATGTTTGGTTCTCTCTTAAGGACTCCATCTCCTCAACCATGCCATGCTCCCACTGACTCTTGGACTCCCCCTATATTGCTTCTTCAAAACTCTCTGGTTCTCCACCATCAGTTAGCAATAAATAGAATAATGAAGGAGAATATCTAATTAGAGGCTTACTTACCCTTTCAGACCTCCTGATGGGTGTCTGAGACTCGTTCACAACACGTTGTCCACCCAAATTCTCTGACAGTGACCGACCTCGGTCACCTCCAGACCTGTTACTGGCTGACGCCAGTTCTACCTGACCGACACCGGTGCCTGTCCTGTCGACATCAGTCTCTGTATGACCGACATCAGTTTCTATTCTGTCGACGCCGGTTCCTATCCTGCCGACGTCGGTCTCTGTGTTTTCCTGCAAGTGATTATTTCTTTTTCTCATGAACTCATTTTGGACCGTCACCTCATCCAATTCACTATTGCTCTACCCAAATTGATTCAGCTTCTTCAGCTGATCACTATACATCACTTTTTCATTGAACACAACATCACGGCTCCTAATTATCTTGTTAGTTCCTAGATTCCAAAATCTGAAACCAAAATCATCTGAGCCATAGCCAATAAATGTGCACCTCATAGACTTAGTATTGAGCTTCTTTCTATTTTCCTTATCTACGTGCACAAAGGCTTCACAACCAAAAAATTTGAGAAAAGAGAGATCTACCTTTTTACCTATCCAAGCCTCTTCTAGAATTCCACCATCCAGAACTGTAGAGGGTCCTCTATTAATCAAGTACACTGTAGTGTCAACAGCTTCTGCCCAAAACTCTAAAGGTAAACCAGCATGCAATCTCATACATCTTGCATGCTCCATGATTGTTCTGTTCATCCTTTCAGCAATTCCATTCTGCTGAGGTGTCCTTGGAACCGTCCTTTGCCTACGGATTCCATGCATGTAGCAATACCAGTTGAACTTATAACTACAGAACTCTCCACCATTGTCAGATCTCAGGCACTTTAATCTTTTGCCTATTTCATTCTCAACCATAGCTTTCCAAATCTTAAAAGTCTCAAATACATCAGATTTCTTCTTAATATAGTAGATCCATACCTTTCTTGTAGCATCATCTATGAACAAAACATAGTACGGTGATCCTCCAATAGAAGCTACCTGAGCCGGTCCCCACACGTCTGTGTGAACAAGCTACAACTTATGCTTCTTCTTTGTAGACCCAGTCTTGAGAAAACTAACCCTTTTCTATTTTCCAAATACACAGTGCTCACAAAATTCTAGATCCATGCTTTTCAAATCTGAAAGCTTACCTTTAGACTTAAGAATTGACATCCCCTTCTCGCTCATGTGGCCAAGCCTTGAGTGCCACAATTTTGCATCCACATCTAAAGTAGATAATACAAAAGGAGAATTGTTAGTAACATAATTACACAAATAGAGAGTACCTACTCTCTTACCTCTGGCCATAACAAGTGCACCCTTGGTCACCTTCCAAGATTCTGCTGTGAGAGTTACTGTACAACCCTCATCCCCTAACTTTCCTGTAGAAATCAAATTTCTCTTCAAGCTAGGAACATGCATAACTTCTCTCAATGCCCATGTGTTGCCATTCTGCACTTTCAGCTGCACTTTACCTTTGCCAATAATTTTACAGGGTTCATCATCCCCTAGATATACTATTCCAAAATCTCCATGGATATAGTCACAAAAATATTCCCTATTAGGGGTAGCATGAAAAGATGCACCAGAATCTAACACCCAAGATTCTATATTATTATGCAAAGAGAATATTAAAGCATCTTGTGCAATACCTGCAACCTTTGCTTCTTCTTTTCCTTCGTGCTGATTGTCCTCCTTAGGCTTTGACCAGCAATCTCTGCTTATGTGCCCCATCTTTCCACAATTCCAGCATTGTGGCCTTCTGCCATTTTTGGATTTAGATCTACCTCTCCCCTTAGACTTGGATCTTGATCTCCCTTTCTTGCTCTTCTCTTTTTGCCTTCCCCTTCTCTCAAAACTTAAAGCATTCCCAGATGTCTCTTCTGTGCTTTTCCTACAAATTTCCTCATTCAAGATAACACTAACAACATCCTCTACTTTTAAAATATTTGATGCAGATGCAGTATTGCTAACTGCCATTACTAAGCTATGCCAGCTTTCAGGTAAAGAACATAATATTAAAAGAGCTTTTATTTCATCATCAAATACAATTTTGACTGAACTTAATTGATTTACAATACCATGGAAATCATTCAGGTGATTAGATACAGATCCACCTTCCTGCATATGCAAATTAAATAGCTGCTTCATAAGATATACCTTATTGGAAGTTGAGGATTTTTCGTACAAATTTGCTAGAGTAGTCATCAACTCTACCGTTGTTTTTGCCTGTGATAAATTAGATATCACAGTGGATGCTAGACTCAGTCTTATAGACCCCAGAGCCTTTCTGTCAAGAACTTCCCATTCTTCATCCTCCATGTCTATGGGCTTCTTTGCAATCCCACCTAACAGTAAGTATAGATCCTTCTGATACAGATACTCCTCTATCTGCATTCTCCAATGTTGATATTTTTTGCCATTGAACTTCTCCATTCTTAGTTTACTTTCATTTGCCATTGCTTCTCCCACTCAAACAGAAATCCCTGCAGAAACTCCTGTGAGCAACCTGTAATCAATACACACTACACAGATCTAAACCACCTGTTAGTGAACCTGAGCTTTGATACCAATTATTGGATATCAAACTCTAAACCTACAACCAAGGCTCTGATACCACTTGTTGGGGATCAACCAACAATATGATTACACTTATGAAAGTAATAAACCACGGAATTAAATCAGATAGATAAGTAACTAGAATCAGATAATAGCAAAGAACAAGAGATACAAGAAACCACCCTGAAAACTTGTATTAAACTCTTTACAAAAGGAATACAATTGAAGAAACTTCTTTCTTCCACACCTCTCTCAGATGCACAAGATCTCTCTCTAGATCTCTATCCCTTAAGAGCTCTCTCTCTCAAGTACAATCAACTCCAACAACCTGGATTGATACAACTCTGTACTGTTCTTCAACATTCACATGCAATGAACTACTACAATAATCACACTAAGCTAAGAAGATCTAATTCTACATATAGAATTAGGAGACTTGAGCATGCACTTACAACCAACAGTTAAGCCTCTTGAACAATGGCTCTAAAAACAATCTTACTAATAATAGAAACATGAACTTAAGACTAAGACTTAAACTCATCATGCAAACACTTGCTTCTGTCCTCAAAAATAGCATTCTGGACGCACAGGTAACCAACGCCAGTTCTTGCCTGCTTGCCTGTGACTGACGTCGGCTGATCATCTGCCGACGCCGACGTCTCTTCAACTGCACCGGACCGACGTCGGTCGCTCCTGACTGACGCCGGTGACTGTGTAAACTTGCAACTTTGGTAATACGCTCATATGTGAAGCTTTTAGGCTCCACACCTTAACAATAATTCAAATTATAATGATAAGTAATGAATTCCATATAATTTTTCATCCATTAGTTCCATAATTTTTCAAATAAATAAAAAAATGGTTACGTAAAAAAAATCACAACAAATGATATCAAACCTAAATCCAAGTATCAAATCCTATATATTTATGATATGATCATTTTATATTGATCTCACTTGATTAAACCATGTTCTAAAGGATGGTATTAGACTACATGTAGTCACATAATCACTTATAGGTAATATTAGGTTTAAAACTCTCACATGATATATTCCATCCACACACTCATAGAACTACATGGAGGTCTATTTCGATGCAAACAGGATACATAGTTTGGAATGCTACCTTGGAAATTTCATAACTCCATTAATTTTGTTTATTTTTGGAGTGTCAAGCTAGGTCAAGAAGGATATTCATAAAAATTTTGAATTATACCTAAAAATTAGGTGAATTTAAGGTACATAAAATGTATAGGTGACATAAATTTCAACCCACACAACTCTATCAAGACAAACACAACCACAAATAAATAGACACAACATTGATGGGACTATCACAACCAGGTCTATACATGATGCGTACACATAGTGTACTAGTTTGTCCAAGAGAAATTTTAAGTTTTCATATTTCAAGGGTAGGTTACATACAATCAAAAAAAATAGTCTACATACTTATATTTCTAAAATAAGAAACAAGTATGATCATTTATTGACCCTTTGTCATTTACATTGCATAGCATAGTTTCCATTATGGAATTTAGACTTTTTTATCTTTGTATCTTGAAAGAAATATATAGATCTGAATTCTATACTTTCATTAATATATGATTATTCTATTTAATTACAATTAGTTTATTAAAAAAAGTTATAACACCAAAATTATGGTAAACAAAAAGGTAAGTGTAGTTTTTCAGGTTCTGATACTTAACAACTTAGTACTTAGAGACTCATATTTATAGAAATATTTATATCCTTTTCATATGTTTAATAATTTTAATTTTTTCCTAATCCACCTACTTTGTATCTAATAATATTCTTCAAACAAGTGTAAATACCTAAAATTATCCCCTTAGCACTTATTTATCATTATTTGTATGTCTTACGTGCATTTTTTTGTATTATGATTGATCTAAATTTTGACTTATTAAATTATTATGGTGACTTCCAAGGCTTTATCTATCATTATTTCATCCTCTTGAAACCCACACATTTTCATCATGTTTATCTTATTACATTTTATTAATTTAGCCTTATCTTGGGGTTAACACATCTATCTTTTTAGCTCATATTTATTAGAGGTCAGCATGCATGCCAAAAAAATTTAGTCTGAATTTAAAAAAATTTAAATAAATAATTTATTAGATTCAAAATATCATAAGGGACATAATTTCACATCTATCATATTGGATACGTACGCATCATATTCTTTTATTTTTCTCTCCTACTCAATTATTTCTTGTTCTTTTTAGGTGGTTTGACAAATCTAAAGGGGTAGATGAACCCTAACATAGATACATAAATGAAATCCTTGACTCATTCTTTTAGGGTTATCTCACTTTGGATAATTATAATTTAAATCCCTTGTTTACTAGAGTGATACTATTTTAAAAATCTAAGAGTTATCTATCTTTGTCTATGTTTGATTGTGTAATTAATTAGGCATTGTTTACTATAATTTTATGTGTTTTAAAATATGTAATTTGAGGTATGTATATTTAATGTATTGTAATTTATTAATTATAGGACTTAAAATAAATTAAATGTTAGATTTGAAAATATTATTTTAAATTTTTAAAATTGAATTATTTTTATAAAAAAGATAAATATTTATACCAATAGTATAAATAGGTTATAAATTTTGAAAGAACCAATCTAAGGCTTTACCCTTTAAACTTTGATGGAATGTTTTTTGTAATACTATCCTATCACATGAATTTTCTTCAAGGGAAAACATAAATTGTGCAAGATGGGTATGAGAATCTCTATTTCCATCAAATAAGCTAAATGTAGGCATAATAAATGCTTATCGATAGTAGTGATTAAATATCCTCTGCATTATATGTTTCCCTAGTATGATATTATTATCAAACTTAGCATTATATGGCTTGGAATCTAAAGATAAAATAATAACTCATTTTTTAATTTCACCCATTATATGCATCATGGAATTATATGGCTAGTAGGCATGGTAATAGATTAGAGGGGTTCATTCATAGGTTTCATTTCACTATCTATCTTTAAAATGGATATAAATGATTCTTCACAAGTATGAATTTTATTTCATTTGTTAGAATCTTTATCAAATTCCATATTAATATAAGAATCATTGTGTTTAAAAATATCATTACATTTCATGTTAATAAAAAAATCATTGCATTTAGAAACTATTGTATTCAACACACCCCACTTTGAATTTTTCATCACAAAGTGGGGACCCCTTTTGTTTTTTGAAAATAATGAATATCTTATAAGGGTACTTATGAGTTATGAAGGTTATAATACTTTTGATACTTGTAAAAAATCAATGTTTTTTATGTTAAATCATTTTGTGGTATACTTTTTGATGCACTTGCTGAAACTAACTTATTAATGAAAAGGATAGAAAGAGTGGCTTTACATGGCAGGTATGAAGATTTTTTTATTAAAAAGTATTCTTTGAAAAAATTATAGTTTGGAACCTTTCAATCAGAAACATTAACTTCAGAAGGATTGTATTGGAAGGTTTCTCATTGGTGAATTCACTTTGGGAAGTTTCATTTTGATAAGTTTCATTTCAATAAATTTATGTCAACAAATTTATGTCGATAATAATTACTTTGGCACATTTTCACTTCAGCAACTTTATTCATAGCCTTAGTCTTTGGGAGCTTATTCATCAACAAATTTTATATCAAAGACTTCACTATAGAAATTTAGTCTTTGGTAACTTTTATTTTGAAAGGATTATATAGAAAATATTCTCATTGGGAACTTTTATTTTGAAAAAATCCTCTTCAAGAAGATTCTTATCAAAGACTTTGTATCAAAAGCTTTCATGTTAAAGACTTTGTATTGAAAACTTTCATTTTAGAGAATTTTTCATCAGAAGGATTCATTTGGTACGTTTAGTCATCATCAAATTTGGTCATCGACAACTTTGGGAGAAAATATTTTTGAAATACATTTTACGCTTCAGAGTCTTTTGGCTTGAAAGCAAATTTTGACTTTTATTGACTAGGATATATAATGACACATGGAAAAGTATGAAAGGTTACACCATGGCACACTAGATGACAAGGCATCCTATGTGTTATGCATACAAGTATAGGGTGGTCGAATTCAAATTGAATGAAGGTGATGATCTCATAGATGTTAACAAATAACGGCATATGAACTGGAAATCAATGTAGGAGATCTATTTACATCGAGATCTCACTTGATTTCATGTCATTCAATATTTGAGCTCGAGTATACTTTAGCTTCAATCAATCCCAAAATCCCTAATTTCTATCATAGTTATTTGTAATTTGATAAATTTAGCTAAGTAAAGATACACCATTATCAAAATATTATAAAATACCATTACTCAATAGATTTATCATGTCATCATCATCTAGGTCCTACAAAGGATCCCTAAAACCATCCAAGTTCTTGATCAAGGATTCTACAAAATACTTGGATACTATGTTCGTTGCTACAACATTTGATGGATGTTATTCAAATTACTCAAATTTGTGGGAAGTTGTGGAGAACATGGATTTACTAGCACTAGAGGAAGACATAAAAACTAAAGATAAATAGATAATAAAGGACCTTCTGCTTTTCAAAATACAAACCCTACACTATATAACCATAAAGCCATAGGTGATGTCATGCATCGATTCATTATGGGGCCTATTTTATGAAGGGATAATCATGGATGGAGGATATCTTCATTATGTAGATAATGACATTATTATCATGTGTATATCAAGAGAAGCATTCAATAGGTAATTGAGCTTGCCTATTGAAGATGTTACTTATGATTTACATAATATCATCATATGGAAAAATTCCCACCATCTAGATTGAGCTCTATAAATATGGTTATTACCTGGGGAGATTTTTACTTTGAAAGAGCATGCCAAGAGACCTACCCCCATTACCAGTTTTAGAATGGGAATATGCATAGGGATAACACTATTAAACAAGCTCTTTGGCCATGCTAATATCTATTTCAAGCACCAATAATAGATTCTCCTTCTATACCTTCTAATTACCTTAAAGCACACTTACGCTTTGGGTCAAATCTTCAATACACACCTCCAAAGTATATTCTATATAAGTATCAGCATCCATTGGGAGGTAAATTTTACATGATGTCCTACTTATTAGATATAGTCATGGGCACTATATATAGACACAATAGATTCTTATGGGAGCCCAACACTAAAGTCATCAAAAATAGGATGTATTACTATTATAGCTTCATGTACATATATTCATATGCAAAAACCATAGCCAAATTTGATGAGGACCTTTACCCTCAAGTATGGATGGCTATCCATGATGAGCCATTACTAATAATTTCCATAAGCATAGCTTGTACATAGGCCAATAATATAGGAAACTATTGGCTATATTTGGATGACATGGTGATCATGATGGTAGGGCACAATGTAGATCCTCTCTAGCTCTCAAAGTTCATTCTAGGCAAGGTAGTTGAGTAAGAAATTAGCTATCAAATTTGGAACAACATTGATGAGGATTTGATGAAAAATAAGAAGGCCACTTCCATGGATCTCATATCACCATTGGGAAAATGTAGTACAAAATTTGTAGATAATTTAGGAGCTATTAATGCTAGTAAATCTTATGCATTACCCACCCTATCTCATAGATATTAGGACCCTCATAGCAAGGTCCAAAATAAAATTCACACCCTCAAACTTGACTACAAGCATGATCTAATAAATCATGACTTTATCTTCCTAAATTCCAAGGATGATAAGGAGGTTAAGGAAAGGGATAAAATTTTAAGATTAAGTGAGGATTTGCTGAAAATGATTTAAGTAGAACCATATCTAACACTTAGTGAATTAATGTTCATAATTCCACCTCATGGAGGATGGATATCCTCATACTTTTAGAGTGGTAGGAAATCAAAACAACAAGAAGGAGAGGGGTCAGATCCCCAATAAGCTCAAAGCTAGCCTTAGGACCAATAATAGTTGGTAATTAAGGCACCACCCATTGGAGAAGAGGAAGAAAAAGCTAAGGAAGAATAACTACCTACCTCAACATAAGTAGAAGAAGCACAAGTACTCCCAGCCTAGTATTCAACTATTAAATTGATTAAGGTCAAAAAAGATTTAGTTAAGGAGATAACTATATTAGGAGGTAGTGTACAAGTAGAATTTGGGATTATATGCTTGGATTCCTTCAATGAAGAGGAAACAAGGGCTAATTTAGCCCCAATATCAAGCACTATGTCCCCTTTTCTTCCATCATAGACATTAGGCCCATAGGCAAGTAGAATAACAAATACATATCAAAGGAATCCTAAACAAACCACATACCCCTCAAACCTAGGAGGTGGATGAGGAATATCTATAATATGTAAAGTTTTTAAGCCTATAGGAACTTAAGACCAAAGCACCTATCATAGGTGAATAATCTAGTAAGGGTCTCCTACTCATGGCTCCTTTGAGTTTTTCCCTTTGATTAATTTACCTATAGTTTCTATCACCCCTGGGCTAATGATTTCCACATTCATTCCCCAATGGATAATCTCTTCAAGTTTACTTTTGTTTCATCCATCCATGAGTATGCCCACAACCACTATTCCTATTCCACCTTCCATTATTGTAGTTTCAATCTCGTTGGTTAGCATCCCTTCCATTTCTATTCTATTGACATCTACTCCATCAACATTAGTTATGTCCATTCCATCCATTACTCAATCCATCACTCCAAGTACATCTCCTTCTACCCAATTGGGTTCACCATTGCCTTCTTCCATGACTACCACCTTCACCACATTGGTAACAACTAAAAGGGCACCCAAGAGGCAACTAATCTTTGTGGTTTATCTAATGCCAACTTATGGAAACATAGATTGGTCAAATATTATTTGGACTATAATGCCTAATCCTTCCACACAAACTGAGCAAGAACATGAAGAACATGCTCAACTAGAAGCACATCCTTTAGATCCCTCAAATATCACTCTTCTAGATTGGGCTAAGGAACTAGGAGCCTAGGCCTCTAAGAGTCCAAATATAAAGATAAAATAATTTCCAATGGTGAGATCCCTATTTCACAAATCCACTACATTAGTACAAAGGGTAAGAAAGAGGAAAATAAAATATAGCTTAGGTAGAAGCTTAATCATGGAAGAAAGGCAAGAGATGTATTCCCTAAGCACAAGGAAAAATAGGCTAAAGGTTCAATACCCTTATACTAAGGACTTAAATTAATATATGGATACCCACACAAAATCCATCATTACCATACATAAAGGAACTGAAATGGCTAGGCAAGATATCAAGGAAGAGTTAGAGACATTCAAAGAGAAAAAACAAGTAAATCAGGTTCTTCATGGCATTGATTAGGATGTTACCCTTAGGTTGTATTAAATTCTTGATTCTATTCATTCTTTGATAGTGATCTTGGCTCCACATGTTAATAAGAAAACCCAATTATTTAGAATCCATAAGTAAGATGCTAGTAAGTTGAATTTCCTAGTGCTTTATACACATAATAAATCATCTATCCATCTAGATTTGATGACCCCATTAGATACATCTAATGAACTAAAATCAGCATTGATAATAAAATAAGAGGCTTGAGATTAGGTATTATTGTGGGAGTTTTTAATCAATAAGTTAGTTGAGCAAGAGAAAGAGATCGAGTAGATTCTGTTAGGATTGGAGTTGGCTACCATTATAGATAATTGACATAGGATGGTGATTAAAGTTGTATTTAACTAGATGATTAAACAATCGTCCAATATATTCAAGAAGATACTATAAGGTTTGAGACTAGAATACATTGAGGCCAAATTAAGTACAACAAGGAAGAAATCCATAGAGGTGGAAGTATTCAGGATTGGCTTTAGAATAACCAAGGTGTAGCAGAATAAGCTAATGAGAAAAACAAGTAGGGTAACTAGGCCATCTTTCCTGGATATGAGTCTAATCAAAGAACAACATGCTAAGGTGTACAAACATTACCAAGACATGGATGCAAATAAGAAAGCTTCACAACAAATTCCACCTTCTAATTCCACTATGCCAACTCTACCAATAATGGCAATAACCACATCAACTTCACTTTAAACTACTATTCCCATGGTCACTATAGTTCACACTATCATTAAATCCTCAAGTGGAACTCTAACTAATATGATGTTAAATATGAGTACCACTATAGTTCCCACAATAATTTTGAGAAAATTCAAACAAGATCCAGTATAAATAAAGGCTAATTTTATACATTTTGCATGTAACCATCATAACCGAATAGTTAAGTCTTAGTTACATATATATTATAATTAACTAATTATTTATCAGTATACACACATTACATGGCTAGGCTATTTGTAATCCGTTGATATGTAACTCAGACTTAAATTATAGGTGATCAATAAGTAAATGGCATGTTCTAATTTTGGAGGATAAGGAGACCCCTTCCCCAAGATCTATATATACAAGTTGTAACCCTCTTTTAAAGGGTTAATATTTTGAATGAAATACAAGAAGAAATTAAGGATTTTGTTGTCATGTAATTATGTTTTTTATTTCCTCTTCCCTCTCTATGTTCATAAATTAAAAGTTTCTTTAGTTTGTAAATTAATTAAATAATTATGATGTGTGCCAATGTTATGGAAGAATTTGACTATTATGTTTGTGAATGTTAGTCCTAAATGTGCAAAAGCTATTGAAGACTGATATGTTTTCATTGATTTATATAATTATTATAGGTTAAATCAATATTTTTAAGTGTGTATAAGTGTCTCATTTGATATAGTATTCTAAGTGTGAGAAATAGCTACCCTTGATAACTTCTTGATCTGAGTTGTAATCTCTTGTATAAAGGTATGCAATAGTAGCCTTAAAAGGATAAACCTTTAGTTAAGACCAATAAACACCCTATATCTGAATACCTAGACTCCCAACCTTATTTTTTTGTGAGTGAGCTATAGCTACAAACAACAAATATTGGTCCTTAAGATATTTTTCCACTAAAGAGACTGACTGAGAAGATCTTATTCAAAGACATAGAATATTTATTTCTACCTCACCCTTCCTTCTTTTTGAATTTTATATGAAATATACTCACCATAGATTAATCTTCCATCCATCCAACTCACATAGTGATTTTCATTTTTATTATAATCCACACATCTACCCATAAAATTGGTTGAACAACCCATAGACTTTACATGTTATTCCAACACTCAATTGTTCTAACCACATACCTACAACTTGTGCCCTGGATTTGAACCTAGTTCCACATAGATCCCAAAATGTTAGAGTTTACCTCATTTAAAACTCTCTAAAGTGTTCATAAAACCCACATCAATAAAAGATAAAAAACCTAGTGCTAGATGGAGGATGTACTTGTGTTATTTCCCAATAAATAGGGAACCCATCATTATAGAGACACCCAAGAGGTTAACAAGGTCTAGGACCTAAGCCAACTTTTTAGTTTCACCATTATCACACTCTAGGAGGCTTATACCTATACCTATCATCCTTGAGGTACATAGATCTTGAATACTTTCCCCTATAAGGAACATCCCACTTGTCAATATTCCAATGGCTCAACCCTGGTTAATTGGATCCACTATTATTATTTCTACATACTAATATGACCTACCAAAGAACTTAGAGAAGTATTTACCTACTTTATCCCCCTTAAATTGGAGAATAGTTGAAGAGCATATCAAATATTTCAAGGCCACCTTGAGATTAATTAATGTTATCCATGAAGATGTTACATGCAGGGTTTTTCTATTTACTTTGCAAGATTATTCTTATGATTGGTATCTCAATTTGCAATAAAATTCCATCACCTCATGGGAGCAGTGTCAAGGTACTTTCCTTACGTAATTTGGACAAGTAACTAATCCAAGTCTAGTATATCAGCACTTTACCATAATGAAAGGGATCCTAACAAGTCTATATGATCCTTCAATGTAAGACTTCATAAGATGCACACCTGATTAAATGTCATTTATAAGCCAGATGAGAATCTCACACTTGAAATATACAAGAATGCCTTGGATCCTATTACTATTATGTTCTTGTGAAGAGTTGTTATTGCCACTATGTTATCTTTGGCATTCTAATAAGCTATCAATATTGATAAGAATCTTAATCCACAACTTATCCCACATAATCTGGGAGGTTAAGCATTCAATAATGGACTTCCATCCTTGAATACAATTCCCCAAGAAAACTAGAATGCTTCCACATTCAATAAGAAATAGATGTACACTCTTTCACCCATGATGCAATAGACAACGAATCATAACTATGATTTCTTGAATAATCATACACAATTAAATAATCAGAAATAAAATCAACATTAGGATCATACCAATGCAACAGTTGCTCATAGTTTTGATTCCAATAAAGTTGAATTAAATTTTATACAAAGAATGGTTTATAAGTTGAAAAATGACTTTCTAAATATGCAAAAGAGGATGGGAAATACAAATACTTAGAATCACAAACAAAAAATTTCCCTTCTGAGATACAATAAGACTTTCAATAGGCCCACTAATAATGTAGACCAATAACAATCCAATAAGATACAATAGACCAATATCATGAAAACAACTTTTCCCAACTGGTGCAAGCTCCATACACATCTCAACATAGAGAGTTAGACTATATATAATTATGTGTAACATTCAAAATATTCCAAGGAGAGATGATCAAACAAGATCAAATAATGAATCCTCTAGATCTGCATCATGATTTGGCCCTTTTAATTTAGCTATGGTCTTTGAAACTTTTGATTCCCCCTTCCCTAGTGAAGATGACAATGCCCCAGAAGATAATTTTGATGAAATGCAGTCATTCCAGTAGTTCAACAAGAATAATTATAATCTGAAGATCATGCAGCCATTCAATACTTCTGATCCTCCTAATAATATGGTTATTCCTCTAAATCTCAAGGGTAAAAATAATCCTCCACCCCCTAAAGGGAATTATTAGCCTCAACACAAAGAGGAACATAATAAATGAGGATACAATATTGTTGAGTATATGAAGAAAATCAAGGCCAAAATTACTCTCCATGAACTGGCACAAATCTTAGAGCAGAAGGATCTCTTATGGAAATCCATCATAGGTAAGTCTATAATAAAAAATTCTAAGATATCCAACACAAATGTCATATACAAAATCAAGCAAAAATTTCCCCCTTTATTACTAACAATTTGAGTGTTTGGCAAGAATATACACAATTTCTTAGTAGATTTAGGGGATTCAAAAATAGTGATGCTAAATTCTATTGGTTAGAAGCTTGGTTTAACACCAAAGCCATCCAAGAGGACTACATCATAGCTTGATAAAATAGTGGTGCCCATGTTAGGAGAGTTAAACGATGTGAGAATTTAGGTTACATCAGAACCTAGAGTGTAGATGAGTATCGACATCTTAGTAGTAGACATTCTTGAAGTTTATGGGTTGCTATTAAATAGAGATTGGTCAAAAACACTAAATATATATATTTTCATAGACTTTTCACATATTTTTCTAACATGGAGAGGTGTATCTAACCAAATTAGAATCGATAAAGATTCAAGAATGAATCATCTTATTATAGAATATAATATTACCAATGAGGAGGTAAGTTATAAATCTCTTAGTCTTTGAACTTATATATCTTCCATGAAACATGAAGAGCTAGAAGAAATTTTGGGCCCTTCCCAATTATTTACCCTCCATTTTGATGGAGCCAAATCTAAATAAGGATCAGGTGTTGGTATTTAATTGATTAATCTACAAGGAGAGAAACTATTGGTAGCATACAAGCTCCAATTCCCATGCACCAATAATAGAGTGGAATACAAAGCCTTGATTCTAGGATTAAAGTTCACCCTCAAGAACAATGTTAAAGAATTATTGGTATATGGAGATTTTAAACTCATGGTAAACTAGGTAAGAAATAAATATCAATTTAAGTTGTCATATTTGTAAAAGTACAAGCAGGGGGCCTAGAATTTAATAGAATCATTTGAAGCTTTTAAAATAGTGTCTATCCCAAGAGAACAAAATGGAGCCATTGATTCATTATCTACTTCAGTAGTAAATTTGACACCCTTATAATATTTAAAAATCCAAAATTTCTCTATTGAATTGGTACCATGTCCCTCAACACCAGACAATGTTGAAATTTTTCAAGTGTTTAATGATGAATAGTAAATTGTCTTATTTATAACAAATTTAGTATAATTCATATCTTAGATAATAGATGAAGAAGAAAGAAACCATAAGAGCCATGAAAAATTGGATGAAAAAGGCATTATCCAGCTAAAAGATAATTTCCTTCCATTAGGAATGGTCACCCTGGAAAGGACCTTCGATACAAATCCTCACGCTCAAACATAGAGCCATCTAAAGGTTAATAAATCAAAATTTAGTAAAGAAAATGTTGGTGATTAAAAATATGAATACTTCATCAATATTAGCTTAAGCTACACACTTAAAGAAAGGCAAAGAGTCAAATAATTGATTATCAAGTATAAATATGTAATTGCATGGACTTGTGAGGACTTAAGTGTTTTCAATCCTAAAATCATGACCCATATAATTCCACTCAATCCTGATCATAAACCATGTAGGCAAAGGTAGAGGTTGATTAATCCTATCTTGGAACCATTAATGTATAAGGAAGTGGAAAAGTTATTGAGTTCTACATTTTCTTCCCTATTAGACATTTGATTTGGGTGGCCAATCTAGTTTCAATCAAGAAAAAGAGTGGAGAGATCAGAGTTTACGTCAACTTCAAAAATTTGAATAAGGATTTAGAGAAGCATAATTACCCTCTTCCCTCCTTATATGAGGTAATATAAATGATAATAGGCTCTGAGATGATTCCTTTTTTAGATGGATTTTTAGGTTATAATCAAGTGCTTATCGAATCAAAAGATAGGATGAAAACTGTATTTACCACGAAGTGGGGAACATATGCATACAAATGAATTCCATTTGGATTGATCAATATTGGAGTGAATTTTCAAAGAGTAATAGATCATGCATTCTAGTAATTGATATGGAAGTGCATCATTATATATATGGATGATCTCACTATTTTTTCTAAAAATAGCGCTGATCATATTGACCATCTCCAATCTATCTTTGAGAGATGCAAGAAGTTTGGGATATCACTTAACCCCAAAAAAAGTATATTTAGAATTACTAAAGACAAACTATTAGTAAACATCATTAACAAAGATGGAATCACCATTTAATCAAATAGGATTCAGGGGATGTCAAAGATAATGTTTCCAAATAGCAAAAAGGAGCTCAAATCATTCTTTGAAAAGATAAATTTCATGAGGAAATTTATATCAAGATTCAAAAATATTGTTAGACCCCTAAATGCCATGATTAAACAAAATTCTAAAGTGAAGTGGACACCTGAAGCTAAAAAATCCTTCCAATCCATAAAGAAGGCTATTTCATAGGCCCTAATACTGGTAAGCCCTGATCTCATCAAAGATTTTTACTTATATTCATTTGCCTCAAAACATACTATTATTATCATGATTACATATAAAAAGTAATAAAGTGAACATTTGATTACATTTATGAGTACTAACTTGAAAGATGTAGAGCTCAAGTATTCATTGATTGACAAGCAAATCTTTGCTCTTGTCAAGGCAGTCAAAAAACTTAGACACTACATCCTCCAGAATAAGACTATTTCTATAGTATTAGATCCTGTTGTCAAGCTCACACTTTGGTAGAATGAATTGGGGGAGCATAGATTTAAATGGATGGCAAAGTTATAGTAATTTAATATTGAAATATAACCAGCTAAAATAGTTAGAGGATAAGGCATAGTTTAACTGATGACTAAACTAGACCCACACATCACTATTGAATAGGTATACCAGACATGGCTCTCCTAAGAAGATTGGTATTCAGGTATTATTTAGTTCTTTATCACTAGAACATGCCCTCAAAAACTTAAAAGAGATTAAAATAGATCTTTATGACTCAAAGTTTCTCATTATATGATTAGAAAGGGAGTCTTGTATAGAAAGAATTATGAAGGCATTTATCTAAGGTACGTATCATATGAAGAAGCTAATTAAATATTAGAAAATATTCATCAAAAGATAGGTAGTGAATATCGATCCAATAAAACTAAAATGCATAAAATACTCAGAATGGGTTACTATTGGCCAATAGTTTTTAAATATGCTCATTTCCATATGAGGACATGCCATGAATGTTCGGTGTTGGCCAAAAGAGAGGTACATGAAACCATGCCACTATAGCCTGTAATTAAAGGTAGATTGTTCACCTAATATTCTTAGATTCATCAGTGTAATAAATCTAAATTCTTTAGCTGGACGCAAGTTTGTGGTCACTTTTACATATTATTGCACTAAATGGATAGAGGTAGTAGCCACTAAGAACTCTAGAGCCCAAAATGTGATAAGTTTTTTTGAAGATCACATCACAACTAGGTTTGGAACTCCCTTCTCTCTGATTTATGATAATCAACTAGAATTTCAATCATCTAAGTTTACTAAGTGAGCCCATGATAATTAGATTACAATCAAGTCATTCTCAAATCATTACCTAGAAGGGAATGTATTGGCTAAGTTAACTAATAAGAATCTTATTAACATAATTAAGAAGTCAGCTACAGATAAACCAAGGGAGTAGCACCTCCTACTAAAGTATGCACTTTGGGAAAATAAGATGAGATATAAGCAGGTCCTCAAAGCTTCTCCACACTTACTAGTATATGGGAAATAACCCGTGTTCACAATTATGTTGAAATTACCAACATAATAGTTTATGCAAGATTACATGGAGCCTAATGAAAAAATGGATTCTAGATTACTGGACATCATAGAAATGGAATATTACAAGGATAAATCATTATAGAGCTTTAAAAAACATCAAGATGTAGCCAAGATATGGTTCGATAAGAGAGCAAAATTCAAAGAATTTAGGATCTCTGACTTGGTGTTGTTATGGGACAAAGCCCATGAGAAAAAAGGAATGCATGATAATTTTACCCCATTGTGGATAGGACCTATCAAATTTTGGAAATTTTGGGTAATAATTCATTCCATTTTAAGTATCTTCAAGGTCATGATCTAGCATATCTAATGAATGAATAGTTTTTGAAACATTACTTCATGGTTGATCCATCTAGAGAGATCTCGAAGTAACAATAATGTGTTCTGGTAAAGGTAGGAGTAAATTAGATTTTTAATTTATTAGTTAGTTTCCTACTTTCTATCCTTTGTTTTTATTATATTAGTTCATGTTTTTAGTGTTGATTTTCATTGTTAGTAGTTTCTTGATTTCTAGGATACTTTCCCTTTGATTCCATGATAATCAAATTTTGGTTGATCCTAGTGTAATAAAACACAATTTAAGGTATTTTGAATCCAGCCTGAATCAAGGGGATAATGCATACTGTAGTTTATAAATTTTAATCCAATTAAGCAATGAGAGAGTAAACAAGGAATATGTCTTGAAACTAATGATTTCATTAGGTATGTGAATTTTACTCCCATAATTTTGTGTAAACTTAGAAACTTTCCTTATTCCCTTGGCTCAAGTGCACATAAAACATTAATATTTATTCAAGGAAATAATCATGGACATAGGAAGGAGTTAATAGGGATATTTTGATTAAAATTAAGTGTTAACTAAGACCAGCTCATTGTGGTCACCTTTTCCCTCTTTCTAGAAAAGAAAAGACAAAAAAAATTTAAAAAATAAAAAGGCATAATCCAAAAATCCAAAATAAAATAAAAAAATATTTAAAGACAACATGATTAAATAAGATCAATGCATCATGCATCATTAAAAATATGAAAGAATGAGGAATAGTTGATCAAAGGTATCTATGTTGGGGATATGGATGCCTAGCTGGAAATAGATCAATCCCTAAGCTCCCCATCTATATACCTAAACCAAAGTGAAACCTATGGCTCACTATTATGTTTTTGCCTAAAAACCTAAAACAAGAGGTAAAGAACAAAACTTTTCACACATAGATGCAAGGTGTAAGTAGAGATAGTATGTTGCATGATATTATTAAAAGTCTCTTTCCATTTCTATTCTAGTCATTTATTTTAGGATAAATTTATGGTTGACATTGATATTGCAAAACCAGGGATTTTGGGTTCTTGAAAACTCTAGAGTATTCACCCCTGTGAGTCTCCATTTTTTGTATTCAACACACCTCACTCTAAATATTTTATTAAAAAGTGGGGACCTTTATTTTTTGAAAATAATGAATTTATTGGAGGGGAATTTATGAGTTTTGAGGGTTATAATACTTATGATACTTGTACAAAATTAGTGTTTTTAATGTTAAATCATGTTGTGGTATAATATTTGATGCACTTTCTCAAACTAACCTATTAATGAAAAGGATAGAAAGAGTGGCTTTACATTATAGGTATGAAGATTGTTTTATTGTGGAGTATTCTTCGGCAAAATTCTAGTTTAGAAGATTTCAATTGGAAAGATTCTCATCAGAAACATTCACTTTAAAAGGATTGTATCAAAAGGTTTCTCATCAGTGACTTCACTTTAGGAAGTTTCACTTTGGGAAGTTTCATTTCTGGAAGTTTCACTTTAGGAAGTTTCACTTTGGCAACTTTATGTTAGCAACTTATGTCGACAATAATTACTTTGACATGATTTCACTTCAACATCCTTCTTCATGATCTTATTCTTCAAGAGTTTATTCATCGACAACTTTTGTATCAAAGACTTCACTACAAAAAATTAGTCTTTGAGAAATTTCATTTTGAAAGGATTATATTAGAAAGATTCTCATCAATAACTTTTGTTTTAGAAACATTCTCTTTAAGAAGATTACTACCAAAGACTTTGTATTGGAAGATTTCATGTTAGATAATTTGTATCAAAATCTTTCATGTTGGAGACTTTATATTGGAATCTTTATTTTGAAGATTTTTTCATCAAAATGATTCCTTCAGCAGGTTTAGTCATTGACAACTTTAGTCATTGGTAACTTTGTTTCAAAAAAAATTATTTTGAAAACTTTGGGAGTAATTATTATTCAAATATATTTTACACTTTAAAGTATTTTGGCCCAAAAGTAAAGTTTGACTTTTATTGATTGGGCTATATAATGACACATGGCAAAGGATAGAAGGTTACACCATGGTAACTTGGATGACAAGGCATCTTACATGTCATACATACTAGGATAGGGTGGATGAATTCAAATTAAATGAAGGTGAAAAGCTCATAGACATTAATGAGTAATGGTGCATAAAATATAAATCAATGAAGGAGATTTATTTACATCAAGCCCCTAGCTGATTTCATGATATTCAATATTTAAGCTCGAGTAGACTTTAGCTTCCAACAATCCCTAATTTCTATCATAGTGATTTGTGATTTGATAAATTTATCTAAGTGAAGAGACACCATTATCAAAAGCTTAGAGCATATTAGTAATCAGTAGAGTTATCATTGCATCATCATCTAGGTCTTACAAGGGAGCCCTAGTACCATCCAAGTTCTTGATTAAGGATTATACAGAATGCCTAGATATTGTGTTCAATGCTATGGTATTTTATGGATGTTATTCTAATTATTCATCATTATGTGAATTCATGGAGAACATGGATTCATTTTCACTAGAGGAAGAAATATTAGATAAAGATAAACAACTAACAAAGGACCTACTCCCTTTATAAAGATAAGCCCTACAATATGCAGCCATAAAGTTGGAGGTGATATCATGTATCGACTTACTACAAGGCCTATTCTTTGAAGGGACAATCATGGATGGAGGATATCTTTGTTATGTATACAATGACACTATTATTGTGTGTATATCAGGAGAACCATTTGATAGGTACTTAAGTTTGCCTATTATGGATGTTACTTATGATTCACATACTATTATCACATGGAAAAATCCCCACCATCTGGAGCAAGCTCTATCAAGATAGTTGCTACTTGGGGAGAGTTTCACTTTGAAATAACATGCCAAGAGCCCTATCCCCATTACCAATTTTAGAATGGGAATTTTCATAAGGATGGCACTATTGAATAGGTTCTTCAGCCATGCTAGTATCTACTTCATGCACCTAAAATGGGTTCCCCTTTTGGACCTTCTGACTACCTCAAAGTGCACTTACACTTTGGGGGATATCATCAATGCATGCCTCCAAGAGTAAAGTCTGAAGAAGGATAAGTGACCTTCAAATATAACTTATACATGATGTCCTACTTATTAGATGCAGTTATGGGCACTATATATAGACATAATGGAATCTTGTGGGATCCTAATACAGAAGTCATCAAAAATAGGATTTGTGACTATTACAACTTCATGCACATATATTGATATGTGATAAACATAGCCAACAAATTTTAGGACCTTTACCCTTAGGTATGGATGGTTATCCATGATGAGCCATTACCAATAATTTATAAAAGCATAGCTTGGACACTAGATAATAATGTAGGAGACTATTAGTTATATCTGAATTACACAGTGATCATGGTAGTGGGGTACAAGGTAGATCCTCTCCAACTTCTAAATTTTGTTAAGGACAAGGAAGTTGAGCAAGAAATTGCCTATCAAATTTAGAAAATATTTATGAGGAACTAATGAAAATAAGTCACATCACCTTTAGGAAAATGTAGTACATAATTTGAAGATAGTTTGGGGAGGATGGAAATGACAAGAAATCATATGCATTTCACTCCCTAACTCAAATAGACTAGGACCCTCATGATAAGGTCCAAAATAAAATTCACACCCTTAGCCTTGACTACAAGTATGAGATAATCAATCGTGACTTTTTCTTCTTGAATGCCAAGGATGATAAGGAAGTCAAGGAAAGGACCATAATTATAGGGCTAAGTGAGGATTTGCTGAGAATGATTCAAGTTGAACCATCTTTAACAATTAATGAAGTAATGTTAAAAATTACACCTCTTAGATGATGGATATCCTCAAATTTTTGGAGTGATAGGAAATCAAAACAACCAGAAGGAGAGGGGCTAGATCCCCAATAATCTCAAATCTAGCCTCAGGACCAATAGCAGTTGGTAGTTGAGGTACCACTCATTGGAGGTGAGGAAGAAAAAGCTATGTAAGAATAACTATGTGCCTCAACACAAGTAAAATAAGCATAAGTACTACCAGCCCAGGCTTTAACTATTGAATTGATCAAGGCCAAGTAAGAGGTGGTTGAAGAGCTAACTATAGTAGGAGGTAGCGCATAATTAGAATATGGGATTATATGCTTGGATTCCTATTATGAAGAGTAAATAGGGGATACCTCAACCCCCATACAAAGCACTAAGTCCCCTTCTCTTATATCATTGGCATTAGACCCATGGGAAAGTAGAATAATAAAGACATATCGAAGGAAGCCTAAGGACATACCACAAACCCCTCCAACCTAGGAGGTGGACTAGGAAGAGCTGTAGCAAGAAAAAAATTTAAGCCTATAGAAACTTAAGGCCAAAACACTTATCATAAGTGAATCATATGATAAGGGTCCCCTACTAATATTTCCTTTGATTTTTTTCCCCTTTCATGTTTTTATCTATAGTTTCCATCACCCCTAAGCCAATGATTTCCACATTCATTCCCTAGCAGATAATTTCTTCAGGTTTACTTTTTCATCATCTATCCATGAGTCTAGTTCTATAACCACTACTCCTATTCTACCTTCCACTACTATAGTTTCTATCCTGGTGGTTACCATCCCTTTTGTTCCCCTTCTATTAACATCCAGTTCATCAACATTAGTTCTATCCATTATATCCATTTCTTAGTCAATCACTCCAACTACATATCCTTCTACCTAATTGGTTTCATCATTTCCTTCTTCCACTCCCACCACCTTCACCATATTAGTATCAACCAAAAGGGCACCTAGGAGGTAGCCAATATTTATGGTCCATCTAATGCCATATTATGGAAACATAGACTAGTTAAAGATTATTTATCTTACCATGCCAAATCCTTCCACACAAATTGAGCAAGAATTTGAAGAACATTATCAAGTGGAATCACAACCCTAATATCCCTCAAATCTCACTCTTCTAGGTTGGGCTACAGAACTAGGAGCATTAGCTTCTAAGAAGCACAATCTAAATATAATAGAATTACCAATGGTGAGCTCCCTATTTGACAAAGCCATTGCATCAGTACAAAGGGTATGAAATAAGAAAATTGAAGATATATTGGGTAGAATATTGATCATGGAAGAAAGGGAATAGGTGTATTCCCTAAGCAAAAGGAAAAATAGGAAAAAAGGTCAATCACCTTATACTGAGGACTTGAAGTCATATATGGAGACCCACACAAAATCCATCATTATCATACATCAAGGGACCAAAATGGATAGGAAAGAGCTCAAGGAAGAGTTAGAGACATTCATAGATTATCAACAAGTAATTTGGGTTCCTCATGACATTCAAAAGGACGTATAGGATGTTACCCTCAAGTTGTATGAAATTATCGATTCCATTCATTATTTGAGAGTGATCTTGGATCCATATGTAAGAAATTATTTAGAATCCACAAGGAAGATGACAATAAGATGAATTTCCTAGTGATTTATACACCTAATAAGGCATTCATCCATCTATATTTGATGACCCCATTATAGGAATATAATGTTCTAAACTTAGCATTGATAAGAACACAAGAGGCCTAAGATTGGGTATTATCTTTAGAGGCTTTGGTCAATAAGTTGGTTGAGCAAGAGAAAGAGGCCAAGCTGATTCTATCAAGATTGGATTGGCTACCATTAGAGATAACTAAGGTAGGCAAGTGACTAGAGTTGTATTTGACTAGATGATTAAACATGCCTTTAACAGATTCAAGTAGAGCTTGTAAGGTTTGAGCTTGGAAGACACTAAGGCTAAATTAAGCATGGTAAGGAATAAGTCCACAGAGGTGGAAGTATTTAAGGTTGTCTTTAGAGAAACCAAGGTGGAACATAATAAGCTAAGGGGTGAGACAAGTAGGTTAACTAGGCCATCTCTCCTAAGTATGAGTCTAATCAAATCACAACATGCTAAGGTATAAAAACATTACCAAGACTTGGATGCAAAGAATAAATTTTCACAATAAACACCACCTTCTTGTTCTACTATGTCAACTCCACCAAATATACCAACAACAACAATAGCCACATTAGCTTCACTTCATACTACTATTCCCATTGTCACTACAATTCACACTATCGGTGCATCCTCAAGTGTAACTCTAGCTACTATGACATCAACAAATAATACCACTATAGTTCCCATAGTAGTTTTGAGACAAGTTAAACAAGAGCCAATATAGATAAAGGCTAATTTTATACATTTTTCATGTAACCATCATAACTGAATAATTAAGTCTTAGTTATATATATATATATATATAATAATTAACTAATTTTTTAGAAGCATGCACATGTTACATGGCAAGGCTATATGTAATGCATCGATATGTAACTCGAATTTATCTTATAGTCTATCAATATGTAAATGATACATTCTAATCTTGGAGGATGAGGTGACCCCTTCCCCAAGATCTATATATACAAGTTGTAACCCTCTTTCAAAGGATTCAAGTTTTTAATGAAATACAAGAAAAAATTAAGGATTTTGATTGTCATGCAATTGTGTTTGTTTTTTCCTCTTCCCTCTTTATGTTCATATTGTCATCAAATTATGTAGCCTATGACATTCTATGAAGCTCCTTAAATTTATGCAACATTAAATCATCCCTCAAGTTTGTGGAAACTTGTAAGAGAGATAAGTCTCTAGGATTGAAAATGGATAGCTCCCTAGACATGACTTGATGTGCTTATGCCACTAAAAATGCATATTATGGGTGAAAAGGTAGAGAAAGGTACATAAAGCAAACCTAAACTAGGAGGTGATCCACCAAGATTTACTTCCATTCATACACTTAGGATTTGTATAATTAACTAAGATAATCAAACTAGCCTCACACCATTAATGGATCTCCCTAGCATGAGTGTTTCTCATGAAGGCAAATAATAACTCAACAAATGAAGGCAAGTGAAGGGAATGTCAGATATGCCACTAAAAAACTCATACACACTCCAAAAGTCTATTGCAATAGCATACACTTCATGAAACTTGTTAGGAGAGAAGTCATTTGCAATAACACATTCAAGGATTACATAAAACAATATGAACTCAATCTATACTTGAGTTTCAAGATGGATCACTTCAACACATAGTGCAAATGAACTTAGAGTATAACCAACTTACTTTTCATTAGATTAAGTATAAATCAAGGTAAAATTTTAAAAGGGATTTACCATACCAAGAGTTGGAATCCAAATAATGGACAAAAAGGCCCAATTTATAGAACTTGGAAGGGGAGAGAGAGAGAGAGAGAGAGAGAGAGAGAGAGAGAGAGGTTGAAAATACACAAGGACATGTGTCACCAAGTGAAAATAAATTACAATTGCATGTAGAAGAGAGGCGAGGTGAGATATTATAGGTCATGAAGGTGTACTTATCCACACAAGTCATAAAGATATTGAAAAGTGGCACAAAACTACCATTTTGGCATGAGAAATTACCCACCTGAGTTGCCTTTCAAAAATACCCCTATCCCTATATATGGTCAAGTTTGATGATTGATCTAAGTATGAGGGGTTACAAATAAGTACCCACATGTATTATATTGATCCCTGACTATCCCTATTCTTGTGGACATGCAAAATCATCACTGGTAGTTTCAAAAGGGCTCTTTTCCATGTACCTTCTCCACTTGGAATTCAAAAATCCTCAAACCTAAAAAATATTACATACCATGGATGTTATGACACTTTTAGGGACACCTCATATACTTGGCTTCATCAAAAACATCATAAAAAACCACCAAACTTGAGCTACCATACCCTTCAATATGTCATTCTAGATGCCAATTTAGATAGGCTAAAGTTAGAGACCTAGCGGAGGCACTTGTGAGTATTTCCAAGCTCTTAAAATGTCATGGAGAGTTGTTTCAAGTCCTAAGTTACCCTCCCAAATGGTTGGTATCCATTGATCATCTTAGACCTACAAAACAAAATAAAATTTCAAATAAACATACTTTTTTATCCATATATATGGATTCCATTCAATATAATTCTATGGATCTAGTCCCCATGAAGTTCAAAACAACTTATCCTTTATACTAATTTTCCAATTCATCTATTTAAATGCACTTTTGGCTTGATTTCCACCATCAGGTTAGGAATCAGGGTTTGTAAGCCTTTTTTTAGTGATCTAGACTCTTAACATTTGTTCATAAAGAATAAAATTGGAGTCCTTTATAAATTACATTGATGCATTCTTAGGGATCCTCATTAACTCCTCTAAACATCTCTGTATCCCATGAAAAGGATTTTGAAATTTTTGAGCTCTTTAAGTTGCCCTTTGAGCTCCATTTCTTTCATTTGAGAGGTCTATACATGTTTTCAATCCTATCATGGCTTATTTAGGATTTCACATACAAAACTAAAGTTAAAAAAACTTTTTATATGACCCAAGAACATGCTCCAAGAATTATAATGGTTCTCTAAGAGATAGGAATGAAGAATGACCTTGTTTTGAAGCTAGGCTTAGATCTTGTCAACAGGTCTGCCTAAACCTTTAGACTCCATCTGACCTTTCCATGGTCTCCTTTGCCCCTTGATGGCTTTAAAATATCTAATATTATTTTACACACATGTAATAATACATTAGATGACTTTAAAAACTATAGAATTAAGAATGACCCTCTATTTGGCATTAGACCCATTACTTGCACAATAGGCTACACTTGCAAACCTATTAGCTCCAAAAATATTGTATGGTTTCCAACCCTGAAATCAATTTTTAATGATGGTAATAGATGTTATTTAACTCACCAAACCTTCATGGAAACCTTCCTTCACTTTTGGTGTGTGGTTTTGACCATTTTTCCCAATTTTCTAAGGTCTATGCAAGGGAAAATTGACCCCTATCTGAGAGAAAATATGGTAACTTCCCTTATTATAAAAAAATAATTATTTTATATGATACCCTGGGTCATGAGTATGACCTCCACCAATTTTTATATCCTGAATCTGAGAGATGACCCTCCAACTGATTCAAAACTCAAGATTGAGTTTTTTGAGAAATTACCTACAGGGTTAGAGGCAGGACTGTGTTTTTATGATTTATTGCCTCCAAAGGATATAACCCAGTACTAGAAAGGTTTTTTTAATTTCCACTCATTAAATTCATGTATTAAAACCTTTCCTTACTCCCTTCACCTATCCTTTGGAGCTTGGCTTGTATGTTGCTTTACTAGGCCTGTATGCAAACCTTATTGTGTGGAACCATCCTATTTAGCTTAAAACATTATAATTTTCTTGAATGGATTGATACAAGTGTTTCAAATATTAAACCACATTTACTTAGGACCTCCAACATCCCTTATCCATCTAATCCCCTTTTTCCTCACAAACTACCTGTATCTTGCTTAAGGTACCCCTATTGCGAGATAGAATAGGGGATATTTATCATGTTTTTATCAAAAATATAGGGGATATATAAGATTTTAATAGTTACCCAGGTTCTCCACAAAAAAATTGGTTCTTGATTGGGTCATTTGACCCTTCAAACACCTCAATCTTAAAGACAGGCTCCTTGGAATGTAACTATTTAGGATTGTTTGAGAATGACTGAGTTTTAATTGAAGGACACCCTTATGTCCATTGTTTGTATAGGTTAGGTATTTCAAATATCTCATGGTATATCCTACCATCCTTCATTATTATCATTTCATACTTTGGACTCATGCAATCATGCTCTAGATCATCAATTTACCAAACCATGCTCTTTGCTCACTGTCTGACCTATAGGTGTATATTAGGAACTTAAAACTTGTTTAGAGGTTATATGATCATTATTGAATGGTAAAAAAGTCAAAAAACGACTTATTATTCCCTAAATATTTAAATAAGTTCAAAAAATCAACCTTCTACTTCATACACCTCATCCTTCTAATAACCATTTATCAAGCTATGTTTCATGCACCTAGGGCCTGCCTGTAGGCCTTCATGTGAGAAAATGGTTTAAAAAGTGTATAAATTATTTTATTGTCCTTATATAACATATTTTATTCATTCCATCTACCTAAATTCTCCACTTTGATCTCCAAAAATTCACTTTCCCTTGACTTAGACCAAACTCAAAACTAGGTTGTAGGTGCCTATTTTATTGGGCCTGTAGGTCAGTGAGGATGAGTTTAGAGCATGTTCACCTTGTCTAGGGACTTTTTTATCTTGTATATATTATTTTATAATTAATATTATGACTTACTTACTTCTTAGGAAACCTAAAAACCATCTCCTTATGCCAATCATTGAAACATTTCCTCCACTGCCTCTCTACCCTGTGTACGGATAGGGGATGGCCAAGAAAGGTCATTTCATGAAATCATTTCTTTTCTCAAGATAAAGAAGCCTAAAGTTTATTTTTTTGAGTTATTTTAATTATTACCTCTTGAAATAATAGGTCTAGGACTATTCAAGTGTCTTGTAAGGCAAGTGCTCATCATGAATCCTGTAGATATCACTGTCTAATTTTAGTGATTTTTTGGCAATTTGAAAGGGCTCAAAATTCACCTTACACTTACTATTTAGCTCCAAATTTTTGAATATTTGTACTATGCATATAGTTAAAAATAAAAAATAATAAAATTGGTGAGATAGTCCTTTATAATATCAAACAATAATCCATAAAAACCTTAGGACCTCTATTTTTTGCATTTTGGGACTGAGGGCCTAAATACAGTCCACCCATCTTCTTGAAACTTTAAATACTCTTTTTAATCCTCTCCATCAAGTTTGAATCGATCCAAACTTCATAAAAATTCATTCCACACATCTCCAAGGCTTAAAACCATTACCAAGGATATTGTCTAGGTATGATGACATCATCAGGCTATTGCAATTAACAATTTTTTATATAAGACACTGAGAATGCAATTAGATGTTGCCATGTTGACTTAAATTCATTATAAATATAACCATTAAATTTAAAAAGTACAATATCCAATTATTAAACCTTAATAGTAACCTTACAAAAATTTCAATGGCACCTATAAGTGAAAACACCTTTGTGAGAGTTGGCAGTCATGGAAAGCATGGTTTTAAGAGCATTGTTTGGTCATTATATGAGTTGTAAACTTGTTCAAACACACTTAAATACATATTAATCGATCCAAAATCTTGAAACCACATCTCATTCCTGCATCCAATGTGTAAAATCCCCTCTATGGAGACTGAGACAATTGTAATTATAGAGAGACTAGTTTAGGAGCATTTACAAGCCTAAAAGAGGCTTTCTTGGACACTTTAACTCTAAAAATATAGGATTACCATGGTAATTTCTTTTAAATCATTTATAAAATCATATAAAACACAAAACCATCAAACCAAATCAATAAAACTTGAAATAGATACAAACAGTGACCCCCTCATGGATGCAAGTGCATAAAAGATTGCCTGGAGTGTTAGCATTTGTTTATAGAGATAAATTCATAACTATAAAAATTATTACCATAAAATTTAAGTTTAATAATATTAATATCCACCCCTAATACCATTATTCCTAACTCCACCTGTATGGCCCATAGTGAATGCTTGATTTTGCCCTTTCTTGGCTTGCCAATGAAAAATGAAGGAAAAGGAGTTACAGATGCAAATTTTTGCATTATTATTAAACAATAGGCATTTAAATGATCTTAGGGAGACTAAATGACACCTTGACCATGTTTTTATCTGTAATTGGACTTGAGGAGTTTGTACAAGTGGCTAAAAACTTCGTTTTTCAAGTGTTTTCTTGATTTTAACTTGAACCTACAATCTTGGTCAGTTAAAAATAGTTATTTAAGATCCCTCAGTTTATGGAGTGTGAAATCACCCATTTTTTACTTTAAAATTTCCCAAAAACTTGTACAAATCATTAAATGCCCATTTTTGACACTTGAAAAGACCCAAAGTGACATGGAACACTAATCCAAAGAGTGACCAAGGCTAATATAACATTTATTGACATTAAATGGCCTATGAAAAACTTCATGGAAAATATTTTTACCTATTGGGCTGACTCATTTTAATTGGGGGTAAAAATGGTCAACATTCTTGGTGATTCATAAGGGTGGCATGCTTGTTATGCCTAGGACTAGTTACCTTACACCTCCATTGGGCACGAAGTCATGCACATGAGCACTCAAATTGAATTGAGAAGAAATTTTACTCAAATAACATAATTTTTTTGACTCACACACACAAAATCAAAAACACACACACCAAACAAAGGAAAGGAAACACACTCGTGCTATGAAGCACTTAAGAAACACAAGACAAACTGAAACAAACATACTCAAACACTAAGAAACCTGATATGAACACTTCCTCCTAGATCGAAGGGGTATCTTGAAACCTTATTGGCTTCATGACATAGAGGTATGAATGAGGTATGTAGCATCTTGATCTTTGGCATTGAGGTATGTAGCATCTTGATCTTTGGCATTAATGCCTCTATCTTCTTCATGGTGCTCAAGAAGAAACAAGCAGCTCCAAACAAATTAGCCATAAAAATGAACTTCTCTTGTAGCTCAACAAATTCAAGTTTCTCGTAGGATTCTTCAAATTTGACCTCCAATGGTGATATAACAAGGCTTGCATTCTTCTTTTCCATGGTATTCTCAATGAGATTAAGTTTCTCCTCTTAACATATGAGGTCATCAAGTTGATCCTCTTCATGTTCCAATACATTTAAGGGTGGTTCAAAATTAGATAGAGGTATGGGCTCCTCTCCAAGAACTATGTCTTCTACCTTGGTTTCATGAGACTCTTTCAAGATTGAAAGTTCTTGAGGAGTTACTTAACCTTCATCCTTGATAGTGAACTCCACTTCATGCTTGAGATGGTCATCTAAAACTTCATGATCAGGCATGGAGTCTTATTTAAGTTGGTTCAAGAAGGGCGAGTTATGCTTGATAGCACCAAGTGGAGTTCCAATGATAAATTATTCTTCCTCATCACTTGTGTCATCTTCTTTATCTATTTTAAACTAAATTTTTTCCTTATTTGATGCTTCACTTAAAAGAGTTTCTTCTTTAAGGAGAGGGATGGTGGAAGAGAGATATATAGGTCTATGGGTTGGGGATGGAGTGTGGTGTTCATGGATGGGCATGGAATGGGTGAAACCTCTTGAATGGTGTCTTGATGGAGAGGTAAGATAGCATGAGAAATAGGAAGGAGATATTTTTCATACAATATTTCAACATCCTCTTCATTTTCTTGAGGCTCTTCATAGTTTTTTGGAGATTATTTTATAGCTGTAACTTGTTCTATATCCTCTCAAGTTTCCCATTTCTCTAACTTATCAATCCACCATTTAAAATAATTTCTTGCCATAGATAATCCTTAACTAATGGAATATTGATTCTCTTCTTCAACATACCCCCACATGTCCATCAATAACCCAACTGAAACCCTTAACCAATCCATAAGACCACCAACAGTTTCATTATAACACTTATTTAGCACACTCATATGCTTTTCCAATTCTAGAAACTTTGGCATAAATACCCAAAAAATTTGAGAATGAGAGGTGTAGTAAGCTTGGACAAAGTGATTGGGTTGTTTAACTTCTTCAAGCAAGGTTTTGAAAGCATCATATTTTACCTCCCAACTAATGGTGTTTCTTAACTTTTCATGACAAGCCTGAGAGGAATATCGGTCATATGGCTGGTCAATAACATCATACTCATTTGGAAAGGGACTAGGTTGACCATAGGACAGCCATAACTCATAAATGAGATGGTATTCTTGATAGGGCAATTGAGAAAGGTAGAAATGGTCATGGAAAGGTTGATAGGAAGGTGTATGGTAAGGATTCTCTTCATAGCCATCCATATCAACTTCATAAGTCACTTGAAAAGATAATAATTGATCAAAATATTAATCAATAGATACCTGGGCTGCTTACAAGTATAAATTCATTTGGAGTCACCATTGGTGCTTGCTTGGATGCTTCTAAAAGTTGATGAGAGAGAAGACACACCAACAATCTTCCCACTATTTGGACCTTGTCCCATTGGGCATGCCAGAACTATTGTCATCAACTTTTGCACCCTAGGACATTCTATGAAGCTCCTTCAATTTGATGTAATATTTAATCATCCCTCAAGTTTGTGGAAACTTGTAATAGAAATGAGTTTCTATGATTGAAAAGGGCTAGCTCCCTAGATATGACTTGATGTGTTTATGCCACTAAAACTACCTATTATGGGTGAAAACAGAGAGAAGGGTAAATAAATCAAACCTAAACTAGGAGGTGATACACCAAGAGTTTTTTTTATTCACACACTTAGGATTTGTATAATGAACTAAGACAATCAAACTAGCCTCACACCATTAATGGATCTCCCTAGCATGAGTGTTTCTCATGAAGGCAAATAACAACTCAAAAAATGAAGGCAAGTGAAGGGAAGGTTATAAATGACACTACCAAACTCATACACAATCCAAAATTCTATTCCAATATCATACACTTCATGAAACCTGTTAAGAGAGAAGTCATTTGTAACAACACATTCAAGGATTGCATGAAACAAGATGAACTCAATATATACTTGACTTTCAAGATGGATCACTTCAACACATAGTGAAAATGGACTTTATAACCAGATTACTTCTCATTAGCTTAAGTACAAATCAAGGTACAACTTTGGTAGGGATTCACCATAACAAGATTTGGAATCCAAACAATGTCTAAAAAGGCCCAATTTATAGAACTTGGAAGGAAATAGAGAGAGAGAGAGAGAGAGAAGTTGAAAATACACAAAGACATGTGTCACCAAGTCAAAATCAGTTATAATTACATGTATATGAGAGGTGGGTAAATATATTATAGGTCATGAAGGTGTACTTGTCCACACAAGTCATAAAAAAATTAAAAAGTGGCATAAAACTACCATTTTGGCATGAGAAACTACCCAGCTGAGTTACCTTCCAAAACTGACCCTATACCTACATATGTTTAGGTCTGATGATTTCTCTGAGCAATAGGGGTTACAAAAAAGTCCCCACATGCATTGGATTGATCCCTAACCATCCCTATTCTTGTGGACATGCAAAATCATCACTAGTAATTTCAAAAGGGCTCTTTTCCATGTACCTTCTCCACTTGGCATTAAAATCTCCTCAAAAATACAAATTTATCCATACCATTGATGCTATGACACCTATAGAGACACCTCATATGCTTGGTTTCATCAAAAACATCATAAATATCCACCAAAATTGAGTTACCATACCCTTCACTATGTCATTCTAGATGCCAGTTTAGATAGGCTAAAGTTAGAGACCTAGTAGAGGCACTTATGAGTATTTCCAAGCTTTTAAAATGGCATGTAGATTTGTCTCAAGTCCCAAGTTACCCTCCCAAATGGTTGACATCCTTTGATAATCTTCAAGACCTGCAAAACACAAGAAAATTTCAAAGAAACTTGATTTTTACTCCATCTATATGGATTTTATACAATCTAATTCCATTGATATTTTCCCCATGAAGTTGGAAACAACTTATATTTTATAATCATGGTCAAATTCATCCATTTAAATTCACTTTTGGCTTATTTTCCACCATCAGGCCAGGAATCAGGGTTTGTATGGGTTTTTGAGTGATCTAGACTCTTAATATTTGTTCATAAGGAATAGAAATTTAAGTCATTTATAAATTCCACTGAAATATTATTATGGATCCTCCCTAACTCCTCTAAACATCTCTAGATCCCATACAAAGGCATATGAAATTTCTGAGCTCTTTAAGTTGCCCTTTGAGCTCCATTTCTTGCATTTCAGAGGTATGTGCATGTTTTCAAGCCTATCATGGCTTATTGTGGATTTCACCTAAAAACCTAAATTTAAAACACCTTTTTATATTCCCTAATAACATTATCAAATAATTATAATGGTTCTCTAAGAGATAGGAATGAAGAATGACCCTATTTTGAAGCTAGGCTTAGATCTTATCAACAGGTATGCCTATACCTTTAAAATCCATATGACCTTTCCATGGTTTAATTTTCCCCTTTATGGCTTGAACATCTCTAATATGATTTTACACACATATAAAAATACATTATAGGACTTTCCAAAATCCATAATTAAGAATGACCCTCTATTTGGCATTAGACCCATTACTTGCACAATGGGCTAGACTTGCAAACCTAGTAGCTCCAAACATATTCTATGGTTTCCAACCCTGAAATCAAGTTTTTATGATGGTAATATATGTTATTTAACTCACCAAACCTTCTTGGAAACTTTCCTTCACTTCTGGTGTGTGGTTTTGACCATTTTTCCCAATTTTGCAAGGTCTGTACAAGGGAAAAGTGATCCCTATCTGAGACAAAATATGGGTCACTTCCCTTTTTATTCTCAAAAAAAATATTTTATATGATACCCTAGGTCATTAGGATGACCTCCACCAAGTTTTAGATCTTGAATCTGAGAGATGAACCTCCAACTGATTCAAAACTCAAGACTGAGTTTTTTGATAAATTGCTTGTAGGGTTAGAGGGAAAAGGACTATGTTTTTGTGATTTCTTGCATCCAAATGATCTAACATAGTAATATAAATGTTTTTTTAAGTTCCAATAATTAAATTAAGGTATTCCAACCTTTCCTTACTCCCTTGACCTATCTTTTGGAGCTTAGCTTGTATGTTGCTTTACTAGGCCTGTATGCAAACCTTATTGTGTGGAACCATCCTATTTAGCTTCAAAAATTCTAAGTTTATTTAATGGATTTTGAAAAAAATTTGCAAGCTTAAACCACATTTACTCAATACCTCCAATATCCCTTATCCACCTAATCCCCTTTTTCCTCACAAACTACATGTGTCTTGCTTAAGGAAGGTACCCTTATTCTGAGACAGAACAAGGGATATCTATCATGTTTGCCTCAAAAATATAGGGGATATATAATAATATAATAGTGACCTAGGTTCTCCACATAAAAAATTGGTTTTTTATTGAGTCATTTGACCCTTAAAACACCTCAATCTTCAAGATAGGCTCCTTGGAATGTAACTGTTCAGGATTGTTTGAGAATAACTAAGTTTTACTTGAAAGACACTTATTTCCATCATTTATATAGGTTAGTTATTTCACATATCGCATGGGATATCATAACATATTTTATTAATATCATTCCATACCTGGGACTCATGCAATCATGCTCTAAATCATCAATTTACCAAATCATGTTCTTTTCTCACTGTCTGACCTGTAGGTGCATATTGGGAACTTAAAACTTGTCTGGGGGTGATTTGATCATTATTTAATGGTAAAAAAGTCACAAAACACATTATTATTCCTTCAATATTGAAATAAGGTCAAAAACTCAACTTTCTACTTCATACACCTCATCCTTCCAACAACTATTTAGTAGGAGTGTGTTTCATGCACCTAGTGCCTACATGTAGGCCTTCATGTGAGAAAATGGTTTTAAAAGTTTATAAGGTTTTTTATTTATCCTTTTATCACATATTTTATTCATTTCATCTACCTACATTTTCCACTTTGATCTCCAAAACTTCACTTTCCCTTGATTGAGACCAAACTCAAAACTATGTTGTAGGTTCCTATTTTCTTGGGCCTGTAGGTCAGTGAGGATGAGTTTAGAGCATGTTCACCTTGTTTAGGTAATTTTTTAGATTGTATATATTATTTTATCTTTCATATCAGGACTTCTTTACTTATTAATAACCCTCAACACCATCTCCTTATGCCAATCATTGAAACACTGCCTCCACTACCTCTCTACCCTGTGTATGGATAAGGGATGGCCAAGAAAGGTCATTTCATGAAATTACTTCTTTTATCATGATCAGAAGCCAAAAGTTTCTTTTTTGAGTACTTTCAATTTTTATCTCTTGAAATAATAGTTCTAGGACTATTCAAGTGTCTTTTAGGGAAAGTGCTCATTAGGAATCCTGTAGATATCATTGTCTAATTTCAGTGATTTCTTGGTAATTTGGAGGGGCTCAAAATTCACATTCCACTTCCTATTTATCTAAAAAATTTGGCATAGTTGTACTATGTATCTAGTACTAAAAATATATATATAATTTATGAGAGCATCTTTTATCATATCAAACAATAATCCATAAAAACCTTAGGACCTCTATTTTTTGTATTTAGGGACTGAGAGCCTAAACACAGTCCACCCATCTTATTGAAACTTTCAATGCTCTTTTGACTCCTCTCCATCAAGTGTGAACCAATATAAAATTCATTCCAAACATATCCAAGGCTTTAAACCATTATCAAGGCTATTGTCCAAGTATGATGATGTCATCAGGCTACTATAGATGCTAATTTTTGATATAAGGCACTAAGAATGCAATTAGATGTTGCCATGTTGACTTATATGCCTTATAAAGATAACCAGTAACTTTCAAAAGGATAATATCCAATGAAGAAACCTTAATATTAACCTTACAACAATTTCAATGCCACCTTTAAGTGAAAACACCTTTGTGAGAGCTGGCAGTCATGGAAAGCATGTTTTTGAGAGCATTGTTTGGTCATTGTATGAGTTGTAAACTTGTTAAAACACCATTAAATACATATTAATGGATAAAAAATCTTAAAATTACATCTCATTCCTACATCCAATGTGTAAAATCCCCTCTATGAAGACTGAGACAGCTGTAATTGTAGAGAGACTAGTTTAGGAGCATTTACAAGCCTAAAAGAGGCTTTCTTGGACACTAGAACTCTCCAAAGATAAGACGACCATTGTAATTTATTTTAAATTATGGTTAAACTCCTATAACACATAAAACCATCAAACCAAATAAATAAAACGTAAAACAGATACAAACAGTGACTCCCTCATGGATGTAAGTGCATAAAAGGTTGCCTAGAGTGTTAGGATTTGTTCATAGAGTATAATGAAAAAATATAAAAATTCTTACCCTAAAATTTAATTTTACTAAGATTAATATCCACACACAAGACCATTCTTTCTGAATCCACTTGTACGGCCCATAGTGAATGATTGATTTTGCCCTTCCTTGGCTTGCCAATGGAAAATGAAGGAAAAGGAGTTGCAGATGCAACTTTTTGCATTATTATTGAAATTTATGCTTTGAAATGAGATTATGGAGATTAAATGACACCCTACCCATGTTTTTATCTGAAAGTGGACTTGAGGAGTCTATACAAGTGGCTAAAAACTCCCTTTTTCAAGTGTGTTATTGATATTAACTTGCACCTACAGTTTTAATCAGTTACAAAAATTTATTTAAGACCCCTTATTACACATGGAGTGTTAAATAACCCCTTTTTGACTTTAATAATTCCCAAAAACCCATAAAAATCATTAAATGCCCATTTTTTACCCTTGAAAAGACCCAAAGTGACATGAAACACTAATGTAAAGAGTGACCAAGTATAATATAACATTTATTGGCATTTAATGGCCTATGAAACACTTAATTACAAAGTTTTTTACCTATGGGGTTGACTCATTTTGATCACGGGGTAAAAATGGTCAACAATTCATAAATTAAAAGTTTATTTAGTTTATAAATTGATTTAATAATTTTGATGTGTGTCAATGCTAGGGAAGAATCTGATTGTTATGTTCGTGAATGTTATTCCTAGATGTCCAAAATCTATTGAAGACCTATATTTTTTCATTGATTTATATAATTAGTATAGGTTGAATCAATATTCTAAAGTGTGTAGAAGTGTCTTGTATGATATAGTTTTCTAGGCATGAGCAATATTTGCCATTGATAACTTCTTGGTCTAAGTTGTAATCTCTTATATAACAGTATGCAATAATAGTCTTAAAAAAATCAACCTTCAGTTGAGACCAATAAACACCCTATCTCTGAATACCTAGACTCCTAGCCTTGTTTGTTTATGAGTGAGCTATAGCTGCAGATAATAAGCATTAGTTCTTGAGATATTTGTCTACTAAAGAAATAGACTGAGAAGCTCCTATTCAAATACATAGAATACTTCTCTCTTCCTCAGCCTTCCCTCTTTTTGAATTTTATTTGAGATTTACCCACCATAGATTAATCTTCGACCCATCCAACTCACATAGTGATTTTCCTTTTTATTAGAATCCACCCATAAAATTGGTTGAACAACCCGTAGGCTTAATTTGTTATTCTACCACTCAGTTGTTCTAATGGCATACTTGTAACTCGTGCCCTAGAGTGTAACCTAGTTCCATAGAGATCCCAAAATGTTAGAGGTTACCTTATTTAAAACTCTCTGAAGTGTGCATAAAACCCACATCAATAGGAACATCATTGTATTTCATGTCAAGATAAGAATTATCATCACATTTCATGTCAATAGAATAATCATTACATTACAATTCCACTACTAATCATAGAATTATGAGAATTAACACATATCATCTATCCATTTTTTTATTATTTCATATGTCCTAATTATAAGCTTAACAATATCAAGAAGTGTGTTGGATGTTATATTTTAATTTGTTCTTGTTCTACTTCATGATTATTATAAACATATATAAGGGTAAGGAGAATGAATATCTTATATTGAAACATTTATTTGACCTACTTCTCCTTCACAACCATCATATAAAGATACATCACTAGCATACCAATCCTCAACATCATCATGCACATAATGATAATCACCATGATCAGTACCCTCATTCACACAAGCATGACCTTCATTCAAATAATCATTAACATTAGTCACACAAGTATGGGTTTATGTGTCCACATTTTTACTTTCATTATTTTAATCATAAGGCACGACATGGATAGAAAATGAGGAGTCCATAGGATGATTTATAACAAGGTTGTAATAATGCATGATCATGAAAAAATTTCAAAATCCTAAGATGGAAAGGAACACAATCACAAAACCTAACCCTAACTTAAGGGAAACATATATATCTAGGATTTGTAAAGACTATATATCAACAATTGAAAACCTAATATAAATAGGCATCTGCTAAGTATAAATAAATAAAAATAAAACCCTAACGAAGGATAAATTTTAAACCCTAAAATAAAATGAAACCATAAGGTAGATGATACCTAGGCTTTGTCACACTTAATTCAATGATTGGGTTCACAAAAATGTTTTACTTATTTTTTTATTAATATATATTAAGTGAATTAAACTATGAATATTTAGATTATGTAAAATAGGGAAATAATCATACAAATTTGAATGTAAAATGGTATATTCATATTGCACTTACTATATTTATAATTGACAAATCAAGATGGAAGAGATGCACTTAGCTTATTTATAAATTATTTTTCTCACTATATTTGTCACTAACTCTAAAATGGCTTGGTATATTTACTCAACTTTAGAAACATGAGCTCAAACCCTATGCAGAGACTATCAATGAAACTTAGACCTATAGAGCGTTCCATATTATCTAGGATCTACTGGTATTATCCATGTTGAATGTGCATATTTGTGATGCTTCAAACCATTGTGAATTCACACACACACACACATAATGTTTTCACTTTCCTTTAGTCATGTGAATTTATCTATGTTTTCCTTCTCTTTGCTTTGAAACCCTAATCACACTTTAAAAATAATATGATCCTTGGCACCATGAAAATTTCACCATCATATGTGTACACCATCATGATCAATCTAGATGTAATGCAATGTTTGGTTTTTGAAACTTGGCAACATGCAAATTTCACCTACATTTTTATTAAAACTTGGCTCTAAGAATGATATTTTGATTGATTTTCAAATATGTATGTATTTTTTATAATATCTCAAGGTAATTATAATTGGTTTCTAGGCCAACCTAAAGAAAACATCCCAATTTGAAAAGTATCCATGAGTGTTCCTAAACACTACCAGCAATGACAAACACATGTGAAAAACTATAAATGTGACTATTTTTGGAATTATCGTAGGGGTAAAAATCAATTATCTAAGATATGGTGACATACTATTTAGGATTCTATAAAAAAAAATCATAAGCTAGAGTGATGTTGAATATGTGTATATGTTAAATTAGACTGGAAAAGACAAAAGGGGATAGAAGGATATGGTAAATTATGCACAAGGTTTAAATGTGTATGCAAAATCTAAGTATTTCAAATTATGCCAAACTTTATGTTTTGAAAGTGTCGAATATAAAATATAGTCTTTTGTACATAGATATGATGGTCTTCTACTACTTTACATGATTTTCAATTACTCATTGTGCTTACTTGCATCAATTACATTTACATATTGTTACGATGCTTGTGTCATTTTGATGGTGTATCATACTCACCTTGTGACTTATGCACTCTTGTTACAAAAAATAATTAACAAGTTTTTACTTGGTTTTATTGGGCAAACATTATGGGCATTACATCCTACCTATGTTTCAATTTACATAGTATATTTTTTATAATTTAAAAATAAATTCATAGTTTACTTATAGTATATCTTCTTAAGTTACTAAAATATATTTGAAATTCCTTAAACAAACTCTTCTATAACATTTTCCTCAAGATAATAATTTAACGGTTTAAACATATGCAATTCATATTAGGTAGATAACATCAAGATCATAATTTAACGTGAAAATTTGCCTATACATAATTTTTTACTAAAGGGGAACCAAAAATATATAAAATCCATGTCAATTTTATAAATAATAATCTAAGGAGGTAAATATGAACTACATGAAGAGGATGTCAACTGTGACTATATATATATATATATATATATATATATATATATATATATATATATATATATATATATATATATATATATATATATATATATATATATATATATATATATATATCAGATAGAATTCAAAAACATAGTTAAAATAATTCAAATGAAACCATCACAAAAGTCCAATGCTGGCAAGAAAAAATGCATGATAAGGTGATAATTGTTGTATATATCTATTAAAAAATAGAATTCATATTCTTTTGATATGGTTAATTTCTCAACAAGACCCAATTATCTTTATACAAATTACAAGGGTGACTAATAATTAGTTTGGAATGTAGAGCAAAAATTAAGATCCTTTGAAGAATATTCAAGGAATAATCATAGCAAGTATATTTATCACACAAAACTAACTATTGTGTTGCACTAAAAAATAGGTATTTTTTAAAATCAAATCACGACATTCAACTCAAAAACACATTATATTATTCACCAAAACATATTAATTTATGTTGTGTTAATATTGTATTTGTTTACTTTTACTTTTTAATAAGTATAAGTTATATTACATAACATAGTGGATTTCATCTCCAAATAAAAATTGTAACATATAATTTTAATCTTCTCTAAATAATCATTCTACACCAAAATTCCATTTATTTGGGTACACACAAAAAATCAAATAAGAATTTAGCACCCACAAAAACTAAATGGTTGAAAATTTTCATAAATGCAAAAAGGTTCCCCTAAGAGAGTAGAAATATCAAGATACAAAAATTAAATACCCCTTAGGCTTTAGCTGAAGCTTTTGAAATTCATAAAGATGGCAGAGTAGAGGAACTAAATAAAACTTTAGAAGAGAAAGGGGTGTCTTTAAATGATTGTATGGATCCTTCATCAAAATATGAATATACCACTCAAAGTGGCATGACTAATAAAGAGAAAGGGAAAAGTAGTGAAAAGTTCCACTCATACTTTCATGACTAACAAAGATATGGGAAAAGAAATTAAAGGAAATGATTCCATGAATGAACCATTTATAGATTACGATGAATAATTATAATATGAACATGAACATAAGAGGAGAATCAATGAGCTTAAGTATAAGTGCCCTTTGTGATATGAAAGAAATGGAAAAAGTAATAATAATTACAACTAGGATGATGTGTTAGGTCCAACATCATGAAAAATGAGTCCATCTTACAAATTGGGCTCTGCATCCACTGACTAATATTCAACTTTTTATGTGACTTTGTGTACATTTTGAAACAAAATAGATATATTTTTCCATGATTTTATTGTAGTAACCTACTTTTATTTATGTTGACATAATTTTATTAGATTTTCCTTTATACAATTATTTAATAATTTGTCAAAGACGTATATTAATTTTTTTTCAAATCCTTTCTAAATTATTCTTCTCACATTGTGCTATTAAAATATTTTAATAATAATTTGATTACTCATATATCATGGTCAATATTAATTTAAATAAAATCTATTGCAAGTGTTATTTTCTCTATGTTGAATGTCTTTCTTGGTAATGATTTAGTAAATATTAAATATGTAAGAAGATAACATTTTCACATTGTTTTAGTGAATTTTGAGAAATATATGGATAATTATGTTTATAATTGAGGGGCCCTCATGAATATAAATTTCAAAGAATATTCTAATACATTAAATCAAGTTATTTTAGTGAATATTGAGAAATATATGAATCATTATGTTGGTAATTTAAGGGACCTCATGAATATACATTGAAAAGGAGATTTCAATATATCTAGTCATAATTAAACACTAGAAATTATATTTTTTGATAGATATCATACCATTATTATTTTTTATGAAAATATTACATTCAACTATAATATTTATCATTAGTTCCTGCACATATAATTATAATCCATTTTTTATTTTACTTTTCCATTTATTTTGCCACATAGTGACATATTTCTAAATTACACAACAAAAATGGATAAAACTAAGTGTACAATAGAATACCAATAAAAATGTATTAAAATATAGGTATGAGAAACCCTAATTTTTAAATATTGAATAATAGTATAAAAAATTATTGAACAAGCAATGAAAATGGAAAGAGAGGGAAATAAGACCAAAACAAACATTCATTGGAAAGAGAGGGAAATAAGACAGAAAAAAAAATGTATAGTAACTAAATTTAAATTATAAAATTGGTATAGGATTATGTAAGTGATTATAATAAAACCCTTTGAATCCAATTATTATTAGGTAAAAGGTAAAAATCATCCAAGTGTTGATTGTGTCCTAGTTTGAATCGACAAATTGCATGTCCTAGTCAGATTTGGATACCTCTAATTGTATCCCTTATTTCTTCATTTACTTCCTTTGTGTCAGGGATTATATCCTTTTATACTATTTAGGTTTTTAAAATTTATGGTAGTTGAACAAGGAGATGTTAGTCTAGATTATGGCTTTCCTTTGTTGATTTGATATGATCTTTTTTTTTAATTGATCTTCTTTGTCTTTGACTTAATCTTCTAAATGTTGCATAAAATAGTGTTTATAAGGTAATTAGCTTGGGAAACCCCTTTTAAAGTTACAAATACATATATTTCATGCTTATAATTAGGACCCTATGTAA
This sequence comes from Torreya grandis, assembly GCA_037957365.1. Taxonomy (NCBI): domain Eukaryota; kingdom Viridiplantae; phylum Streptophyta; class Pinopsida; order Cupressales; family Taxaceae; genus Torreya; species Torreya grandis. The sequence continues at coordinate 1,927,333 of JARHVA010000040.1, read as the reverse complement.
TTATAGTTCTTTTGAGTGAATACCAACCGAAATGAGAAAAATATACTTTACATCTTATCCCTATATAATCAAATGGAACTATATGCTTCACTATGACCTTATTTTGGTATAAGATGTGATGGCACAAGAATTAGATTGATGTTGATGCAATTTAGGTTCAATGTGAATTGTCCTTGAATAACTATGCAAAAATTATGATAAGGATTGATGATTTACAATAAGAAAAAATTGCTTGTGAGAGATCTGAATAATAGGAGATTTTTATATTACCTTATAACCAAGGGTATTTTTTTATATATAGATATCTATACGATGATTTTTAAGTATGACAACCCTAAAAGATAATTATAAGATAAAATCAAGGTGCATGAAATCAAGGTAAGGTGGGAAGGACCCACAAAAGGGTGAGGTTCAAAATCAATGGTTCGTTGATTCTGACCAATAAAAATTGACAAACTATTCATTTTGATTTGAAGGTATAAAGGATTAAAACAAATACTAGACTAAATAGAGAATGGATGAGTAGGATCTTAATGCTAAAAACTAACAAATATAAGGTGCTTAAAAGGAAATATAGATGAATCAAGGATAAAGAGAGTATAATGTGGGTTGAAAGTTTTCAAAAATAGCCAAATATACACAAATGGACCAAGTGTGGTAAAACATAATAAATACATGATGAAAAATGGTATTGTACCAAAATTATGTTCCTACATAATTCTGAACTTTAATGTCATGTGTGATTCAAAGTAAAAATAAATCAAAGCATGTACTTGAACATTCCCTAAGGGATGGATGATGAAGGATTTAGGTACTTGGAATATGTTTCATTATGTCTCCCTCTTGATTTATTTATTCTTCTCATGACTAACTCTTTATTTTCTACCACTTGGTAGGAATCCATGTTTCTCAATCTCTTTACTTGGCCACATGGCTAAATCATGATTTTCTGACTTCCTTTATTGTTATAGACTATTTGATTTATTCTATCAGCTTGGGCTTACGAGATGATGCCATGTGGCATCATCTTGGTGACTTAGGGCTTTAAAGGTCTATCAATTACTTTCTATGCTTGTTACTCCCAATGAGTCTTAGGTTATCAAGATGTCACCATGTGGTGGTATCTTGGGTATTCAAGGTTTAGGGGATTTATGTTTATCGATGAACCACCCTAAGGTCATTAACCTTTGAGATGCCACCATGTGGCAACATCTTAGGTCTTTAGGATTTGGATTTTACCTTTTTTTCCTCTATGAACTTTCTACTCCCATTAATTTTTGATCTAAGATATTAAATAGTCGATAAGCCTTTGGGGCTCTCTATTGCCTTTGGTTTCTTAGGCAAAGGGGATTGAGTTCCTATGATCAATCCATGTGATATGATCTCAAGGACTCAAGGTCCTCAGGGATTAGACATTCTTCAAGATTGACCCCAAAGCTTTGACCTTTGATATTGTGGCATGTGGCATAATCATGGATTTTAGGGTCATTTTAAACAATCAGTCACATTTTCAAAGAACTTTGCTTTGGATACAACATCCATGGATGGTTGAAATGTGGAGGCTCTATATTAAATCATTAAAACTTATGTATTGCAAATAAAATGACTAGGTCATAAAGGCTTTGAGATAAGTCATAAGAAGGAAAAGATGATAATGAATGTGAGAATTTAAAAAAAATTGCATTCTAAATTGAAACATTCACATATACAGAGAATTTCAATTAGAGAAGAACTATTATTCAAATCTAAAGACCTGACAGACCAAATTGCATAAACAGAATCAAGAAGCCACATGCAATTTACACCAATGAATTTCCATTTTAAGAAGTCATTCACATTGCTAGATATCTTTACATGAATAATAAATTATGCATTTAAATATTCAATAGATTAAGGCAAAGATTATGAATTTGACTTAGAATCTAAAGTTATAAAAATACCCATTATTCATATTTTTTGTCAAACAACTTTTTCTCAATTTTGACAGCCTTGATGTTTGATATGGTCATCAAATTTAAGTTAGTGACAACTACTATATGGAAATATCTCATTAGTTTAGACACCCAGTCTTGATGGTCTATTAAAAATTATACACCCATCAAATTTATGATATGGGGTTTGATGATGTCATTAGGTCTATATGAATGGCCCTTTTTCATTAACCTATGGCCTCTGGTTCATGAGATGATGCCATGTGGCATCATCTTGATTTATCAGATTTTATAAGATAGAACACAAGCATGCCACATATCACAATCATAATGCACCTAAGTTATCATTATGTTCTAAGCTCTCCTCCAAGCCTTGGGATATTAATATCATTCCACATGGTATTATTTTGGACCTTATAGAGATCTTGGTCTTTGATTTTGGTTACTAAGGACCAAATCAAGTTGTTGATCCGTAGATCAAATGGTGGGCTGGGTAGTTGGGGAATTTTTAAATATTGAGTGTTTTGATTGGGTCTAAGCTCTTAGATTAGTGACATATGTCATAATTTTAGAGAAGGGAGATCCAAAAAGACTTAGATGTTTTTCACAAAACCTTGGGAGAAAACCATGATTCATTAATCGAAAGATCAATGGTCGAAGGTATCTTATGGAACATTTTGATTATAAACTTGATTTTATTAGGCTAGGGTATCTCTGATGGTGACACTTTTCACAATCATGGGGACATGGGGGGAACTTAAATTGGCAATAATTTTCAATGAACTGGCTAAAAAAAGAGACACAAGAAAACCTAAAAGACAAAGGCATAGACAAGTATTTTTACATGAAAGACAAACCAAAAAATGTGAGAGCATATACTCCATAAGTCATTCACATAAACTTAAAGAATTTAAGAGACTCATCCTTCAAGATAAAGTCCTTGATGGTGACACTTGTCACAATCATGGGGTTGTAGGGGGAAACTTGAATTAGAAAGCATTTTCAATGAACTGGATAAATAAAAAGAGACCCATATAAAAATAAAAGACAAAAGCATATACAAGTATTTTTACATGAAATACAAGCCAAAAAAAATGTGAGAACATATACCCAAAATGGTTTTGATAATTCATTCACATAAACTTAAAGAATTTTAGAGCCTACTCCTTTAAGATAAATTCCAAATATGATCAATCTAAATAATTAAAGGGGGCCCTTAGACACTTAAAACTTAGGAAATTATATTAGAGTCCATATTATCAAAAATTGGACAAGTTCTAAACCCAAACATTATAAATGTCTAGCCAAGTCAACATGAGATATGATAAATAATTGGCCCAATTACTCCATGTAATTTTTCAAGAAACCCTACAACAAGTTAGATAATTTTCCAAAGATCTAAGTCAATTCTATAAAAAAAATATTTGAAAGCATTTAACATGGAAAAGGACCTTTTGAACTTAGGAAAATTCACACATTTAATCTTAATTTATCTATATGAAATCTTGGACTCAACATTTTAAAATGGAAAAACATAGAATGAAGCATGTTTAGTCACTTGTAATTTATCATCTAGTAAACTTCTAATCCAGAAGGGAAAAATTAGATAAACCACCCAAAAATCTTTAAAAGAAACAATATCAATCAAATGAAAGCTCTAATTATTTAAAATATGCCTCAATATCAATTTCTAAATCTTAGACCCTTTGGTCATAAAATAATCAACATGTTATGAGAAAAATACAAAATATATTAGACTAATACATCATCCAAACTTCATATTCAAAGTTTAAAAAACAAAAAAATAATTGAGAAAGAAAGAGGAATGAAGCAACCATGATGAATTGAGAGGGTCCCCATTTGAAGAAATGAGGATGGGTTGCATGTGTGCCACAATAGTTGTCAACACCTTAAACTTGTGGAAAACCTTTCACTACAAGTTGATATTTTTATCTGTCAATGAACCCATATGCTACATTATTAGTTTAGTATACCCACTTACACCTCACTAGTTTTATTAATTTCATAAGTGGAATCAATTCCCACGTTTTTTATTCTTTAGAGAAAGAAGTTATTTTGCCATAGTTGTCTGGCATTCAAGATGCTTATAAGCTTGATGATAAGTCTCTAGATCCTATGCCACTATCAAATATTCAAAATGTGTAATAACATAAGGATGTTGTCTCAATATGAGTATATCTTCTAGTAGTGAATACTTTGGTAAAGGATTTATTGGTTGTGAAGGTGCATTTTTAATGTCTTCTAGTGTTGGCAATGGAGGTGATAGTTTTCTACCCTGTGGATCATCATAATTATTAGAATGAGAGTCATATAAACATTATTGATATTAATAAGATACACCACTTGAAAAAATGAAATGAAAAAGGAGTAGGAGATGTTGGTGTGAAAGCATGGGATTTCTCATCAAATAACATATCTTGCCAGTAAATCATTTTAGTGGTGCCCAAAACAAGAAGACAATATGTTTTCACATCTTCACACTAGTTGAAAAATATAAAAGTATGGCTCTTCCTTTCCATTTATTTATGATTTTCATATATAATGTGCATCTATGCATTACATCAAAAAATTTAAAAATTAGAAACATTTGTATTAAAACCAAATCATTTTTCTCTGAGAGTCATATTTTACACTACAGAGTGGGGAGTGCAATTCTATATGTAGGTTGCACATTGATTGGCTCTACCAAATACTATGTAGGTAAGTATTTTAAATGTATCATGCAATTAGACACATCCTTTAGTGTGTATTTTTTGTGCTTAACTACACCATTTTGTTGAGGAGTGTAGGGTAAATTATACTGAAGTTAAATGCATGTTTATTCACAGAAGCTAATAATTTGATTTTTGAAAATCTATCATCTATTATCTATTTTGAGACACTAAATTTTTCTCTCTGATAGGTTTTCAATGAGGGCCTTGAAAATTTTGAAGTGCTCAAAGACTTGGATTTTATTTTTCATAAAGTATACCCAAGATCTATGAGAGAAATCATCAATGCATGTAAACAATATTTATGTTTCTAAAAATAAATATTGGGAAAGGATATAAAATCATTATTAATCAACTACAATCTATCACTTTACCTTAAGTATTTTCCTTTGGGAAATGGATCCTTGTGTTGTTTTCCAAGTGGACAACCTAGAAAAAATCTATTTTTATAAAAAAAAATATGTGGTAAATCAATAACCATGTGATGTTTATTGAGGTATTGAAATGAACGATAGTTGAGGTGATAAAAACACTCATGCCAAATTTTACTAAATTAATTAACATGTGTAATCATGACATGTTAAAGTTGAGTGAACACAAATCTTTCAAATTTGTACAATCATTGGATGATCAAACTTACTATAAACTACAATAGTAGACTAGTCTTTGATATTTATCATGACAAGATCGGCAAGTGTAAACTCAATTTTTTTCCTTCACTTGAATGTGTGATATGATATATGGAGAGGAGGTTTGCAAACAAGTCGATAACATGTATAAATTTTCTAAATATGTCATCCTCCATCTCAACTATCCATTTCCCTCAATAACTATAGGACTAGAGTTTCCCACAAAAATTTCAATTGTGGGACATTGGTTAATATCTTAAAATAATGATTAACCATACACCATATGGTGAGAGGCTTTTTAATCTAGAATCCATTCAGACACAAGTGATCTTTTTGTTACAAAAAGGGCTACTCTTGTTTTAAGAGGGAGAAACTATATTTATCCATTTATTATTTTAAGAATGTCATTTTAATTAAACATTTATGTTTATCATGGCTTGGTTTCATACACTAATTATAATACTCTTGGTTGATGCTAGAATTTAATTTCCCTTTACCTTTATTTTAAATTGGAGAAGGATTCTACTCAACTGATGGATTGGCCTTAGTCTTGGGATTTTCTTTTTATTTTTTATTGGAATGGCTCTTGCCTTTTACATAGTTTGGTTGTGACATTACATTAATATCATTGACCAATATTGCATATTTCTTAATACCTTTATGTCATATTTCCCCAATAAAAAAAAATCTTATTATATTCGAATTTTCTCATAGAAATTATCGAAATTTGGTGCCATATATGTATATCTCATAGAATATTGATGTGTGTAATAGTTTGTAATAAAAAATGAGTAAAGATGACCTAATAAAGATAAAATAGTCATAATGAGTTTTTCATGAGTCAAAACTAGTATAATCCTCAATCATTTGACTTGAATGATGAGGTATTCAATGCGAGGATAGTCTTATGGATTAGAGTAGTGAAATAGTTTTATAGTTTGCATTATTTTAGCTTATTGTGCCTTCCAAAATGGTACTCCAAAGTATTCCAAACTTTATAAGGTTTCACGATGCCTTGAAAAATAAAACTTCAATTTAGGGGATACTGACTAGACAAGGATAACTTTAGTTTAGTTCAAACATTATTTTCCATTTTTACCATTTGAAATTATCTAAAGGTACAACATATTTATTCATTATAATGTGGTAGAGACCCTTTATAAAGAGCACATGAGTAGTGTATTCTTTCCAGCTAAAGTAGTTAGAACTTAAGAGGGTCACCTTTTTCTCTACAATTGATAGCATGGAGACTTGAGTGAAAAGAATCCAAATTTTATTTGTGTTTAAAAAAAATTTGAAAAAAATAGTTCTTAAAATTGTTACAATGGTTGTATCGATGAGAAAATCACAGCAGTGCAACCAACCTATTGGCAATTTATTTTTTTTAAAGTGCTTTTAAGACTACATGTGAAAATAAATTTGTGTATAATTTCTCAAAAAAATGAAATACCACCTAAAATGTCCACCTCAATGAGAAAATAATAATTGAGTAGTCACCATGTGGCTCACAAAAAAAATTATCCTATTTTTTATTCAAACAGAACACTAATTTGTTGCATTCCCAAAATATCAAAAAAAATATGAGAAACCCATTTATGTCAAAAAAATATCCCTTTGCTTTTCCATTTCATTATTCATTTTTTGAAGAATAGATCCCAAATAGGGATATTGAAACTCAATTTGGATAGGGAATATTGTAACTAAAGTTGAACTAAAAATACTACAATAATGTAGATCTACCAATGTAACTTGATTTTTTTATAGAAATAATAGGCTAAGGTATGTTTGATATGTAGTCTCTTTGATATATGTATCCACATTCATAAATAGTGAACAGGTCCAAAGGGTACTAATTATGAAGGTTTCCACCTTCTCGTAGATAGACTATCATGTTTCTAAGGCACGTAGAGAGTAACTTTTGGGGGATAAATAATTATAGGTACACTATAGAATCAAACAACTAAGAGGCTTCCTATTTGAAAAAATAAAAAATCCCAGGTACTTCCCATATACCATGAGGTATGTGGAAACTAAGATCCATATATAATCATGTCTAATGACTTGAGTATTGGGGTAGTATCTCTCACACCACGAATCAAGTAAAAATAATTATCACTTTGTCTAGAATGATAAATATTATGATTTTTACAATTATTGGAACACATATTTAACTTAGAGAATTTATATGAGATAAATTTGTTTCAACCCTTAATACCCTAATATGTTCACCAATTTTTGATCAACTAAGATCCCATAAGGTTGAGGTGAGGTAATAATATTAGTTATTTACAGTAAGCCATTAAATGTTGGATTGAAACCTAAAATGAAGGAAAAAATAACCAAAATATCTAAAAATTGAAAATAATGTTAAATATGTAAAAAAAAAAAAATGAAAAAAATGTAAATCCAATCTTTAAACTTACATGTAGAATGAGGTGAAGCTTTTATAACTTTGATACCATATTAAATCATCTAGATAGGATCTAAATTCATGTTAGCTACCATAATATAAACAATCATAATGCCTACATAATAAATCTATGAAATCTTTAAAAAAAAGAAACAAAGTAATTAAAGTAACATAGCTACCTATTTTGATTAAGAGCATTGGCCTAACTCTACTAGCATAATAATGACTCTCATCCACAATATACCTCACCCAATAGCCTCATTTATTTTTATATAGATAAAAGAGGAGGCTATAGTTAGCAATAAGGTTTTGGTGAGTAGTTAAAAATAGAATAAAATATAATTATTATTAGTGGAAGATAATTAAGTATCTACTTGATTAATAATCTTCTCTAATACTAGGTTCTAAATAAGGATGCACCAATTAGTGCCTACCTATAAATTAAAAATAAATAATATACGTACATCTTAAAACCATACAATAGTGTATGAGTAATTAAATACAATAACACTTTTTAGGTCTATATTCTTTAATTAAAGATTTATTTTAACTTAATTAACATTGGTTCTAAACAGACAAGATTTTTATGAATTAAGATTATAAACTAAGAAGGTCTATCAACTCTTTTTATATTTACATCATCAAAATTATTTTATTAAAAATCATATTCATCATTATTTACATTTGTATTATCACAATAGTAAAATCATAAATTTTAATAGTATTTTTAGTCTTTGATTTAAAATAAAAATGATTACCACGTAATGTAAGGTGAATGAAATCATTATTAATGTTGCTCAATATATTTTTTTTTCTAGTAGGGTTTGGAGATATATCTCTCTTAATTAGAATATGTAGGAATCATTAGAAACATTAAAGAAATTAGGGATAATGATAAAGTAAATAAAGAGACACTAAATCTAAAAATCATATTCATCCAGTGGAAAATAAGACCGTAGAGGATGAAAAACAAGGAAAACCTAAGGTTGAGATGTTTATTGATTAGCTTTAGTGAATGGTGATAATAAATAAGACTAAAGGAAAAATAAAGGAAGATAACCAAGATATAAAAAATCATATTTGAAAGATGAAATCAAACCCTAGGGAGAGATGGTCATGAAACCTTAGGTTGGATGATCATTAGGATCGAGTTCACAAAAATATTGTATTGGTCAAATAGTGACACTAAGGATAAATGATACAATGTAAAATGGATAAAACTAGGGCACAAGGGATAATTGTATTAAATACATTAAACTAAATTATTGGGATGTTATAATGCTGAATTCGTAAACTAAAAGTACCAAAACATGATTGGGTAAGAAATAATAATGAAATAAAAAATAAAGACAAATTTAAAATGACTTGAACAAACTCAATTGATGACTATAACTAAATTGTGAGATTAAAAGAAAGCTTTTAGGACTAGCAAAATGATAATGTTGAGATCTATTTGTAATCTAGAAAAGGAAAAAACCCAAACGACTATCAATTTTGAGTTGGTATAAAATCAACTACCAATTTTGACCTGGTATAGAATTGGTTGTCGATTTTCACTATGTGTTATTAGTCTTGACTTGGGTCTACAATTATGATCTTTGCTTTTATTTGAGTTCTATAAATTTATGAAATTTATCATTTTTGTAATTTCACATTTTTTTTCATTCTCTAAACTTCAAAAATATCTCCTTTCTCTCACATCATCTCTCCTCATTGTCGTAGGCTTGCATTTCCACACCAATTATTTCTTTGCTTTCATAATAAATTGTTTAAAAATATTTTTTCACTTCCAATTTCCACAACCTCAAAATAACATGCCTCTTCTATAAATTAGACATAATATTTGTTATACTACCTCCTCTTCCTACAAATGTTAATTTTTGGTGAGAAAATTAGTAGATGTATTCTAATAAACTTAGACATACATGTTTTTATCTGAAAGCAAAGGGGATATTATGTGCATTTAACTTTTTTTATTGAGAATTTGTAGTGGCTAGAATTTTATAAAACCTAAAACATAGTAGAGGGTAGATTCAATGACACTAAATAAAAAATTAAAAGAAACAAGGATGTAATTGATGGTTTGTCAATTCTAACAAGGACATGATCAGTGATCCACTTATTATGACATTTTACTTATTCATAGTCAAATTCATAGGGTTAAAACATGGTCACTTCTAGAAGCATGTGTCAGGGCCACAATTCAATTTCAATTAGTAGGTAGGTTCTTTTCACTATTCTTTCCCACTCTTACCATTTTAATTACTTGTTCAATCTTTTATTTATACTATTAGTTAGTATTTTAAAATTACAATATATTAGATCTGTAATTTACTAGACCATATTTATGTGGGTCATCCATTATGTACTTAGTTTTATCCATATTACATTGTGGTAAAAACAAATTAGTGAACATGATGTGATATTTATACATGCAAATATTGTACAACCAGATTCATATTTGTGCCAATTATGACTCACTAAGAAGTTCTACATGTATACTTCCTTGATCAAGAAGAAAATTTGAAGTTTTCAAGGTTTGATCTAAAATACTTTAGGTTTTAGAATTCTATTTAGAATTTGTTAGTGCATAAATTTTAATTTTATGTTTTTAATACCATAGTTCCTATGAGTGATAACATGGTTCACATACCATCATCTATATTCATTCATATACTTATTTTTCAATTTATATTTTATTTTTTATATTCATACCTATTTATCAATACATTTACTACTTGCATGAATTCATGATTGTTTACAAGTACCCTGGGATTTACAAACACACACTAAGATGTGATGTGGAGTCTGATGACATCAGCAGTGTAAAATCATAAATTTAATGGGCATCCAACTATCAATGAACCATAAAACCTAGGTCATCGACCAAATAACAACCCACCATGTGGTAGCCTTTACAGAGCTTTAAATTGATGGTCATCTAGCCTATCACGGCCATCAAGCCCATGAATTGTATGTGTGTCAAATACCACATGCTCAACCAACTTGTAGAAAGGGTCTTAGCTTAAAGAATTGAAAAAAAGGGGATGAATTGAATTGTAGATCATGAATAAAGCATTGGATCATTGGCATGACATGCATAAAAGGACTTGTATTGGCCACCAAGGAGATAATAAGACAAAATATCTATTTTAAGGACACATAATTTTGACTACAAGAGGCATAACTGAATAGCAATCTCAATGATGTCCCAACCACTTTCTTCCACATTCTACCACTCAGGATCAAATTCAATCTTAAAAAATCATGGGCGTACTAGGAAATCTCTCAGTGAATCAAAGAATCCCAACCACATTTCCTAGTCATCATTGAATATTATAACTACCCTAGTATTGGGATGAATTTGAATCTTAGTGTACTCCATGATCTGAAATGGTTTATATATAGATAGGTCTGTACTATAAAAATGGTGGATTCTTCTATGTAAATAAAATCTACCAAAATTATTAAAAATTCCTTTACATTTAATTTAGATCTATTTTATTATCTATGAATGTTTTCCATTGTTTTTAGTCTTGAATTCATGCTTGTGTTAAATAATTGATATCATGTTCTATTAAAAAAATGAATGTAGTAGTTGGATTGTGTTTTTGATATTCTAGTTCACTTATGAATTCTTATTGTTTTATATAAAACACTATTTGTTTTATGTGCTTACAGATATAAAGTGTTTCAAAAGATTTATGTGTAATATGCTATAGATATTTTGTGTGTTTATATTTAGTGAAGATTTCATATGTTCCAACATTCAAATTTATGTCCTCAGAAGCTTACTCATTGAGTGGTTAAAATTTTGTGCAACTGTTGAACTAGGCACATAGTGGTATAACTGTGAATTGGCATATTTTAGCTCGTGAAGCACTGGCATTCTCATAATCAGAGATCATATTTTTTCCCTCCTTTCCCCTCTATTGTATGTTTATTTTGAGACTATAATACCCTTCCCTTGCTTTATAAATTAGAGAACATAAATATAATAGTTCAAAATCAAAGCCAAGTTAGCAAGCAAGAATTCTATTCAATCAATATATTGAGCTTCTAGTGGTAGCAGCCACCTCTCTTGGAATTTATTTCAAGCAAGTTATATCATGGACCCTGGTACCTACAACACGTCATGGATTTATCTAGCCTCAATCCTAAAATTTGAGGACAAAAGTCCATTATTGTCCCCCACTTTTATCTCTGAGTATTTAATCTCATAAGTGTTCTAAGAGCAAGATTTTGGAGTGAACAATAACTGGTGCTAGGAGGGTAATTTATTTGAATTTGTTGAACTTTTGTGTCTCTCCTTAGATCATCTCCCATCTATTGTTTTCTTAAAACAAATAATGTCTGGAACTAGAAGGAGGGCCTTCAGATTGAAATTTTTTGTTTACTAAGCTTTTCAATTGTTATATTTGATATCACACTGGAGCCTAATATATGAGTAAATAGATCCCAATATGTCCATGGGAGATTGATCATTTCACCATTACAAATCCATAAAATAACATTAAATGGTAGAGGTAAGCCTAGACCAATTTTTACCCCCATCAGCTCATCTTCTCAATTTACCTCAAGTCAATCCTTAACCACGATCACCCCTAAGGCATGGATTGATAGGTCTACTAAAAATGTCCCTAGATTTATCCATGATTTACATAGAAATATAGAAAGGTACTTACCAAGATTCACACCTAGCATAGGAATGATTTTCGAAGAGCACATAACATTTTAAAAAATTATGCTTAGACTCTTAAATGTTGAGAATGAATATATTGCCTACAGATTATTTCCCTTCACACTTATAGATGTATCTTATGATTGGTTTCTAAACATAACTAAGGACTCTATCACGAGCTGGGATCAATTCGGTAATACTTTCCTTAATTAGTTTGGGCAAGTCATATACCCTAGTGTATGAAAGTGAAATAATATAGATCTACAACTTATCCAACTTATCCTGCTTAGCAATATCCAAGCTTGGGGAAGGTAATCAACTAACAATTTGCTTAGCAATAATTTTTTATATTAGGATCATGACCAATTATGGATTTGTTAAACCTAACTATGGGATTTCTTACTACACAATAACAAAGGAGAGGTTTCCAAGGCCTCTACTCTAATTTCATCATGCAATAACCCTAGTTAGGTCTTATAATGTGATAAATGTAAATTAGTTAATCTACTAAATAAACCTACAAGCTGATCTAGTAAATGAACATACAAGTTATTCTAGTGTTCACCAAAACTTATGGCATAAATGGGGGAGATAATAAACAAGAAAAGATAACTTTATTCAAGATAATATATAAGTAATCTAAGGAAGAAGAGATACAATTCAATCTATTAATTATGTACCATCTACATATAAAAAATGAAGGTCTGTGAGTATACTTACCTTATAAAAATGAGCTTGTCATGCCTCAATCTATCCCTTGGCCAATGGTACTTTGAAATAGGTTGTTATGACTTGTAAGGATCACAAGAATAGACCAAATCTAGGCTACAATATTTTTCCTATGCATCCAATACCTCCACAACTTGAATGCTACTACTCCAAGGTAAAACCCTAAGAAATGAAACTCCAAATGATACTATAAGCATATTTTTTGAGTTGTAATGATGCATAATTGAATGATCCTCTATTTAAAATGAAGTGAATGGGGTATTTATATCCAAGGATTGACCCTAAACCCTCTTATGAATTTATCTAACAAGGTTAGTCAAGTTGATTTTATTTGGTAGGAAATAGAGCCATTAGCCAAGAACTAGGTCAGCTTGAGCTGACAGAGTACTATAAAATGAATTAGATTCCCCAATAAGGTCAATTAGGTCAATATAGTAGGAAATACGAGTAAAAGGGGTGTTTACTTAGGTAGGTACTATTTTGGATAGTGAATTTCTTAGGGGAATGTATAAGCAATTTTTTATTTCTTATGGAATTGGATAAGGGTAACTTGTAATGGTAATAGGCAATGGTATAGGGGCCAACAATCATACGAAGCACCAAAGGTTTATAACCCCTTTTTTATGCACCCTTTAAGTCATAAACTTAGAGATATTGAAACTCAATAGGTTCTTATACGAAAGAAAACATCAGTAAATGATAAAGTTAAAAATATTATGTGTATACATATGCCCCACTTGAATCTCATCACATGTTTTGTAGTTGTAACACGGTGTGGTGATTTGTGAAAGAACATAGAAACACGCAAATCTAAGCTAATAAATTATAGTATAAAATGTATATTAAAATGATAGCAAGGACATAATTGAAATAATTTGAAAGTATAATAGACATACCTTTACTTACCTTTATTATTGAATGGTTATTTTTTGTATTTTTAATCTTGATCATGGAGGCACACTAATTGATTTAGACAAAACCTAAGGATACAAAACTAAAGAGAAAAAATAAACAAGCACAAGGAAATCAAAATAAATGAACTTTGCATAAATGAATAAGTCACTTGGATGATTGGTAAGGGTGATAACTTCTAAGTAGAACCAAAAGACTAAGGAAAAATAGGTAAAATGAGACTAAATAGGGTAACCAAACAACCAAGGCTACTAAATGACTGACAAACCCAAACAAGTGTACCTTAACAAATAAAAGTAACAAACCATATCAAACCAAGGACATATGTAACTATAATGTTAGGTCCAACATCAATGTAAAATAAGTAACATACCATACTTACACAAATATGGAAAAAGAAGATAAAGTTAAAAAAACATTGATGAATGAGAAGTAAAAATCCAAACTCACTTAACAATGGAAAAATAAAATGGAGAAACAAAAAAAAATTACAAAAAGAGTGATAAACTTACTTATGATTTAAAATAAAACCAAGGAAATCTAAGAAGGAGAAATCAATAGTTTTAAATAAGTAAAGCATATTTGCTTAAAGATACATATGTTATTCTTAAAATTGAGTAAACCAAAACAAATTTATTATGTGCATGTCTTAAAAGAGATGAATAATAAAGAATATAGAACATGGGAAACAAATTTAGGACCAAACTTGCCTATCAAGGGGGAATATGAAATTGGTGATGGGGGAAATGTAGGCGATACCAAAGTTGATAATCTTTATTAGAATCAAGACACTCAAATCAAGTTGTCAAGATAAGAAGACTTTTGACAGTACGAACTTTGAAAAACTTACCTTAACTAAATAAATATCAATTCTCTAGTGAAGTATAAATATCAACCCATGAAGGTTATATGCATGAAAATTAAAATAGACCTACCTTCGCTTAATGTGTTCCCAATTCCTTAGGAATGCTTACAAAGTCGTCAGTCTATTGTGAAGATTGGGTACTTTCATGAGAAAGTAAGTAGCACTATGTATTTTTTGATATATCCTATCCCAATATATTGGCATATCGCAACCCAATAGACCTTGAATCTATCATGAGGCCAATTATGGAGTTAGAGCTTCGACTAGAATAGGAGATGTGATTGATAATAACATCTATTGGTGTGATTTTAAATTTTGATTTTATAGATGCCTTTTTTATCATTGCCTTTTATTTTAAATGAGTTGGCTTTTAATTTTTTTATGTATTTTTCTATTCCTCTTCCATAAAGATTCAATGGGTGTTAAAAATGATTGTCAATAGAAAACATAAACTTGATAGCTAAGGAAAAGAACTTATATAGCATGGTGTCTTGTACTTTTGTACTTTCATGTTAAATAAGAATGTTATCTTTAAATTGACCTTGGTGTGCCTAAAGTGGAATGAAAGATAAGGGATCTGAGACTGAACATGGAATGATTAAGTTACCTCAAATCATAAAAAATGTGAAAATGACACAATGATAGGTAAGCATGATTTTATATGATAAGAAATAATGTAGGTGTAGGGAGACATGCACAAATAAATTTATTTAGAGTTGTTATCACAAAGGAAAAATAATTGATTTTGAGAGTATGAAATTAAAATCTTTAAACCATTGCCTCAAATATTCAAGGAAAACACTTAATTATAGATAAATTAGAATTTTGAAAATTTTGAGGAAAGCCTAGTCCTATATGAGGTCTTACACTACAATTCACAAAGGAGAAACCAAATAGGTGAAAAAGATGAAGACAAATAAAATAGTATTTTGTGAGGAACACTTGGTCCTATCCAAGGTATTATATTACAACTCATAGAGGATAAATCAAATAAGTGAAAATAATTTTGTGAAATGATAAATTAATGAACAAAAAGAGATATCAAGATTGGACTAAGAAATAAGAGATATACATGAGGATTGTTGGGTCCTATCCACGGTCTTATGTTGTAACCTATGAATTAAAAGAAATATAAATAGACCTAAAGACCAAGAATAGGAACTAAAGCTACTGAGAGTAAATTAATGTTTCACATTGGATATCTTTATATAAAACCTATAATAAATGTCAGTTTTTATAGTATATGAAAGATGTATGAAATATGTAGAATATATTTAAGTAAAATGTTTCAAAAAATTTGAGCACTAGTGGGTTATTTGAAAATATACCCTTCATTATTTTGTAATTGATAAGTAATAAGACCAACGATGTCATTGACAAGGTATGGACCCCACCATTTTTTGGCATACTTTCCTTCTTTGTCATGTGTATAATCTAATTTAAGGACTAGGTCACAATTATTGCAAGTTCAGACTTTGAAAATTTTGTTATGTTGTTTAGCAATGCAAGTTTTGTACTAGAGATTATGTTGTAATGCATCCATATGACACTCATGCAGTAAATATAAAGCATGGATATGGGCTTCATGTATTTCCTCATCAATAATAATACCATGAAATAAATTCATAATGATGGTAGCTCAACTTCTAGAGGTAAAATTGATTCAGATCCATATACTGATGAAAATGGTGTTGCCCCAATGGTAGTGCATATGCTCGTGTGATAAGCCTAGAGTGTGGGATAAATTTGCAAATGCCAACTAGTAAGAGATTCTATAATACTCTTTTGTAATATTTTATTCAAAATTTGTTATTGGCTTATTCTTGGCCATTGTATTGAGAGTGATAAGGTGTTGATAATTTATGTGTAATTTTGAATTTTACACAATTGTTTCATATATTCATTTTTGAACTTGCCATCATTGTCAGATATTATGGTATGATGAACTCCAAAATGACAAATGATTTAATTAAAAATAATTTTAGAAATGGTAATACCATTAATGTTAACAAGAGGCATGGCTTTTACCCATTTAGTGAAATATTTAATGGTAGTGATAATGAGCACATGGCCATCTTATGACCTAGCTAATTTGCTAATGAGATCTAATCTCTCCATAGAGAATGGACAAGGAGACTCCAAGATTTGGAGTTCATCCAAAGGAGAGTAGATGAGATCATCATGAAGTTGACAAGGATTACACTTTTTATCAAAATTAATGGCATATTTTTCAAGAGTAGACCAAAAGTAACCTATCCATACGTATTTGCAGGTTGTGGTGTGGCCACTATGATGACCACCATAGATGCCTCCATGGGCTTGTTCAAGCATAATAGTAAATTATGATGGCATTACATAGCATATTAAAGTGCCTTTTATGTTATGATAATAAAGATTATCATATCAAAGTACATATTTGTATTCTTGTTTTTGAATATGAGTCTTTTCATGAAAATATAATTCTAGAAGATAGGTATGATGTGCAATGAATTGGATGATGTTTTTATATCATGATATCTGTTAGATAGTGATATCTTCTATGTGACAAATTAGAGAATCATTTTTATTTTGTAAAGAAGAGGGCGACTTCCTCATTTGGATAAGGAATTGAGATTCATGAATAACTTGATGAGGATGAAATAGTGATGTGAATGAAGCGAGAGAATCAGTTATAGCATTTTATTCTCATAAGATTGGTTTCATAGTGAAAGAATAAAATTATTTGGCAAGTGTAGTGTAAATTTGATGATATGTTATAAGTTTTTCAATTTTACATTGATAATCTCCACTAATTTGATGGCATATGAGTTGTGAATCACCAAAAGCATGTAAATATGGGATGTCTAAATCAATTGTGGATTGCATGCTTAGTATTAGAGCACCATATTCATCCATATTATTGGTGACATCAAAGTTTAATTGAAATCCTAGAGGTATGATTTTACCATGTTGGTTTGTTAAGTTACATCCTACCCTAGCTCCTTGAAGGAATTTTTCACCATCAAAGGGAAGTACCCAAGTGTCTTCATGTAAGTCAATTAAAAAATTTGGTAATCCGTCAATGACTATTTTGGATTTAGTGGTAGGAGGAGTAAGATCAATTTATTCATGGTTATTTGCTTCTAAATTAGTAGTGAAGTTATGAAATAATATT
Source organism: Torreya grandis (assembly GCA_037957365.1). Lineage (NCBI taxonomy): Eukaryota > Viridiplantae > Streptophyta > Pinopsida > Cupressales > Taxaceae > Torreya > Torreya grandis. The sequence goes on along the minus strand of JARHVA010000040.1, from coordinate 1,909,290 downwards.
TGAGTGAGATTTCTTAGTTAAGATATTCAATATAAAAAATTTATTCATCAATAAGTGTATCTTTAAGGTGGTTTGTAGCTAGTAGGGAGGCCATGGTAAGTTGATCTATGATGAATTGTCATTTGATATATTTTGTGTAATAATTTGAAGATAAATTTCCATCAATAATACCATCCATTTTATAATTCTATCTCTAGGTAAGAAAGCTTTGGATAAGAAATGATGAAGTGGATTAGAATGGACAATGCCATAAGTAGTTTGATAAAGCATATAGTGTTAGAGATTTTCAGCTATAAAATAAATATCTAAATAATCATGCTCTACTTTTGTATAAAAATTTTCATAATCGATTAAACCAAGACTGATATAATAGATAACATATTCTCTACTAGTATCATCTTGTTGGACGAGCATGGACCCAAATGATATGGGGGTAGATGATGTATATAAAATTAATGGATGATAAATTGAATGTGGGTGAAGAGTAGGAGAATGAATCAAGGATTCTTTCATCCTATCAAATGATTTTTGGAATGAATCTATCCATTATAAATCATTACCCTTTTTGAGAAGGGTATTAATGGAGTAAATATAGTAGGCCATTTTTGAAACAAAATGATGAATTTCCCCAAGTTTTCCAAGGTAGGTTCGTATATATGGAATGGAATGAATAATATGCATGTTGATAATAACTTTGATTTTATCTTGATCAACATCAATGCCCTAATGGTAAACTATAAAAAACTTAATAGTTTACCATAAGTAATACCGAACACACATTTTAAGGGGTTACGTTTAACTTTATATTTAATCAGATGATCAAAGATTATAGCTAAATCATGAAGATGAGTATGATGATGTTTATATTTTTCAATGAGATTATCCACATAGTGGTTAGGGGTGTAGAAGGAGGAGATGGATTCTCATTAATTTCCAAAACTAGGTGAGTGGTTATATTATCTTTGAGGAGTTGTTCTTCCAAATATGGTTTATTAGGTTTGGTAACAGGGTCCTTGTGAGCCAGTTTTTGTCAATAATTGATCTTAGCTACATTGACATATTGAGAATTATTGTAATATTGGTCATATTTAATGTCAATGGCACAAACATCCTTATTGACTTTTTGATCATTAGATGTGGAAAAATAAATTTGGTTATTTAAAGAAGAAGCTTTGGGAGATTGTTTTTTTTAGAAGTGGTGTTGTAATCTTGATGATAGAGTTGAATCATGTCTTCATGAGTTATAATATTTTTTGAATAAGATCATGAAAGATATGTGTCCTTGCATGTTGATAAGTAGCTCCATAATTTTTAAGACCAAAAGGAAATTTAACATAACAATAAGTTTCCCATTATATGGTAAATGGTATTTTATGTTGATCTTTGGGAGTTTATGAATTTGGTTATATCCTAAGAAACCATCCATTAGTGTTAACACTTCATAATCGGTAGTGGAATCAATGATGGAATATATTAATGGTAAGGAAAAATTATGTTTTGGACATGATAAATTTAGGTTAGAAAATTTGATGCATATGTGAATATCTAAGGTTAGTTTTTCACAAACAGGGATAATGTTGGAGACCCATTCTGAGTAATCTATAGGTTTAATGAATTTAGTATCCAAAATTTTAACAATTTATTTATGACAAGGAATAAATTTAAGGAGAGAATTGTGGTTTCTTTTATCGAACGTGTTTATCATATGGATAAGGGATGATGCTATGAACAACAATTCTAGGATCAATTCCCATCATATCTTCATAGGATCAAACAAACATTTCATGATATTTGTCAAAGAAGAGGCTAAAATTATCTTGCTCTTTGGGAGTAAGTTTTCTAGATATGTTAATGGGTCGAAGACATGTAGGTGTATTGTATTCAATTTTTGTATTTTATTCAATAAGCATAACATTTCCATCTTGAAAATGATATGGGGAAAGAGAGATGTAAGAGATAGGATTTTTTAGGGCCCACACTAGCGATGAAATTATTTAAACAAAGAATCTTTTGCTGAAAGTTTCCAAGCTAATGATGTTGGTGTGGAAGTTGAAGTTATCTATCATGGAGGAATTATAAGATAACTTCATCTTTATGAATCATTATTAAAGGTCCATAATATTCAATATCTAATCTGAGATCAATGATTTGATTACCTTTGCTATCATATTCAGAATGTATTTGTCTCACTTAAGTTGCTTTAGCATCTAAGGTAATTTTAAATGGAATTATGGATAAATATTTTGTATTAGTGAGATCATGGTGAGGTAAATCAATAAGGTATGGATTAATTATATTAGTTTGTTCAATGGATGGGATTTTAGATGATTATTGATTAAGAATTATCTCAATCACATTTAGTTAGATAGATTCAAATGGTGATAATGTATATTAATTAGTACAATTGAAGGAAGGGGAAATAATATTTATTGTTGGTAAAGTGGGTTGTATAGAAGGTTCATACGTTGTCATAGTTGGCATTTCTTTGATTACTCATGGAGTGTGTAGTAGTGGTGGATTATTAGGGGGTACATAACCTTCAAGTTTTGATTCAATATCAGATGAGATATGAATGACATGGACATCATGATTGAAGGTATGTGTTTTTGCAAATGTCTATTGATAATGTTTTACATATAAATCTCATGATTGGGCTTAGGCGATGATATAATTATCATCATAGGTGGATAAATAGTGCATGCATTAGTTTTCATAGGAGACTTAGTGGTGTAAACACATAGGTTGATAAATTTGTAAGGAGACATAGTTAAAGGATCTTGAAATATCTTTGACACTCCATATTCATTACACATGAAATCATCTTCTATGTAAGAGGCTTTACATACATTGCATAAAGTGGGAGTATTAGTAGTATCATCAAGTAAAGAAATGATATGATCATTGAGGAGTAAATAAGGAGGAATCCATTCTACTATATAAGGAGGTAATAGAGTGGTATTGTAAGTATTTTATAATTCATTTGGTTCATCTTCATCTTAATCAAGGAGATTAACATGTAAATCAGAATTTATGTTAATAAATTCATGTAGAGGTGAACTATTGATATGGTAAATGTTTAGAATACAATATTGAGATTTAGGATTTGGTAGTTGAATACTCCATAGATTGAGATCAAATTCATGTTTTTAGTGTTTTCCATTATGTATGAATTTTATACATTGACTACTTGAAGAAGTAGGTGTATGCATATAATGTGTCTATAGGTGACCAAGGAGTATGTTGTAAGATGAGGAGACATTAATAACCATAAGCTTGGTTTGAATTATCTTGGGTCCAATGGTAAGTGGGATCCAAATGCAACCAATTGATTTTTGATTGGTTTTATCAAATCCTCTACACATGAGGCATGTTTGTTTGATATTTTCTTTGGTGTATCTAATTTGTTGAATTAACCAAACAGAGTTAACATTAATTCATAATCCTTCATCTACTAACACTTTTTGAATGAGGGTATTTTTTAATCCTATTTCAATAAAGAGAGGTAGATCATCGGCTTAAAAAATAATCTCATCATTAATCATATAATATTCAAGAAATTTTATGGACATTTTTAAAGACGTGGTTATTATTTTAATTATGTGGACTTCTGTAAGTGGAGGATCACTAAAAGTCATTTACGAATCATGAGATTATGGTTCTTTGATATTTTTTAATTTTTCATAAGGAATTTATGATGATACAGATAAGTTCAAACTAATTCCATAAGGAAAATTTTGCAAGGCAATGAATTAAGTTTTTCTAAAAAATCCAATGTGATTTGGAGGATGAAGAACCAACATGAGGTTTATGAGGTATGAAATTTTTCATAGGTATAAGAGATTTAGGTTAGGGTTCTAGTTTTGGAAGTGATTAATTATTTGGGTTGGAAGATGTGGGTACAATAGTTATAGTATCTTTAAGTAATTATTCATCAATAGAGGATTTTTTTGGTTTGGTAATAGGATCCTTGTGAGTAGGTTTACATCTGTAGTTAACTTTAGTTACAATCACATACTAATATTTGGTGTAATATTGGTCATAATTGGCATCAATTACACATATATTATCATTTGAATGTTGTGTGTTATAATTAGAAGAGGATTTTGGAGGTTTTGAAGGTATAGGTTTAGTAACCTCTTTCTTTTGAGATCCTTTGAGATAATCATGATGATGTAATTTGATCATAACATCATAGTCAAGTGTGTCACTTAACATGAAAGAAACTACACATTTAATAAGTTTGTGACATGTTTCATGAGAATGACCAATATCAACATAGAACCAATAGAATTTGGTATGATCATACCATGATGGGGGGGGGAAGGGGGGCACGTTATTATTTCAGGTGAAAGCTTTAGATGGAGATAATAATTGTTTCATTTTTGGTAATGTTAATGGTGGGTGGGAAATAATTTGATTTTATGTTTTAAGTACTCCTAATTTAATTTAAGGATTAGCACTTGTAATTTTATTAGTTAAGGTTTGGAAATATTCCTTGGTTGAGCTATGGGTTGATTCAAATTACTTCATAAGGAAATATTATCGTTTAGCTTGATCAAATGCTTCATTTAAGTTTTGTGGAGAAAATTTTCTAACTTTATATTAAAGGGAAGGTGTTATTGTGGTGATTAATAGTTTAAAGAGATTATCATTAGTCATGTTATGATTTGATTTGTGAGCTGATGATTTCCATCATTTGATGAAAACATGAGTTGATTCCGAGGGTGATTTCCTAGTATTGATAAAGTGACTGAGAAATTTTTTTGCATGATCATTTTGCTGAAATTATTTAACTAAAGCATTGACCAAATATTCTAATTGTGAGATATATTGTTGAGTAAATTGATTATACCATTCTAAAACATATTATGTGAATGTTTTGAATAAGATTTTGGTAGTAACAAAAGTGTTTATTTGGAACCATTCATTGTATAGATTACATAATGCTTTAAGGAAAGAATCAGTGTCTTTAGTTTCATAATATTTAATAGTTGGATATGTAGTTCCAACATCAATGGATACTATGAAAGGAGTTAAAGGTTTGTTATGAAGGTTTTAAAACATCTTGTTATGCATAAGAGGTTGAGAATTGGTATTTACATTGGTATTTATAAGAGAATGAGGGGTGAAATTTGGATTATTTTAAGGCATGATAATAGGAGGTTTTTTGGTCATTTGTAATATGTGATGTTGCATTTGCATTATTTGGGAATTGTTAGTTATTTGCATAACATTCATTTGTTGAACCATTTAAGTAAGAATTTGAGTGGTATCAATTGGTGTATTTTGGTTGCTATTATTTTGATTATTAGTGTTGGAAGGAGGAACATTCCCACAATTAGGTATAGGAATATTTCCTAAGGGAGATTTCCCTATGGTATTATTTGTTATTCTAGCATCTATTGATCTAATGGTATAATAAGGAAGTTTAGATAGGATATTATCATGATATGTGTGGAATGGGTTAGATCCATCTAAATCAACACTTTGAATAATTTGAACCATGTTGCAGTCAATAAATTTAGATGAAGGATAGAAATAAGTACACCATGAGAGATTATCCTCTTGAATGGCTAGGGTGGGTAGAAAATAACAACCCATGTATCTTCTAAATGGGTTAAGGTTATCAAGGAAGATTTTTATAGGTGATTTCATGATGTAGAATAAAGTGGGAATAAAGCTAATAATGTGTAGGTTGACCTTAGTAAAATGTTTATAGGAATAAAACTAAATCAACCACTAAATGGATTTAATTGACCAAGTCAGATTTAGGCCAAAATACAAAATGTGTGGGATAAATGGTATGAAGTCGACCAAGGTGATGTAATTTATTTCTAAACAAGAAAAGATCACACAATATGGAAATGAACTAAGTCAGCCAATAGGTACAAAATCAACTAGTTTGATGTAGATGGATTTTTTGAATGATAAAATATGACATGGTCTAGAGATAAACTATGTCAATGAAAAGGTATAAAATCAACCAAGTCAATGTAGTTGGTAGAACAAAAAATCAAAATAATTTGGAAACAAACTATGTCGAGCTGGTCTATTGAGTTATGTCATTTGTAAAAAATACTTAATAGTTTAATTCTAGATGATTTAGTTCTAAATACAAAAAATGAAGTTTAAACACACAAGCAACTAGGTCAAGCTGGTCTATCTAGTTGAAACACATAACACAGAACTCGTATCAACACTAGTTAATATAGTCTGCAATACAACATAGAATAGTAAATAGAAAGCAACAAGAATGTAATTTATATGCTACTTAATTATTTGAAAATAATATCATGAATTTTTTCTATAGGTTATGATTGATAGTGTAAGCTTCCAAATATACTTACTTATCTATTGGATAGTGTCAGCCTAATATTTTAGAGTGTTAACTATGGAGGAAGTGCCATTCCCATAGCACACTAAATCCAGTTTTAAGGGTAAGTTGGAAGTAGCTTCTTGGTGTTAATCACTAACTCATGCACCATACAATCAAATGGATGGTTGGATTCCTAAGGTTTAATATAAAGGGAAATCCTAGGCATTCCCAAAATACCATGAGGTATGTGGAAACTAAATATTATGTTTAGCTCTTTATTATGGCTATGAGTATTGGGGAAATATCCTCACATCATGATATCTATAAATGATGGATAAGGATCATAAATAGAGTATCATATATCCCTTCACGATAGTAGCTAAGTATTTTCAAAACTATTGTACACATTTTCTAGGGAAATCCAAATAAAAGCGAAAATCAATATTTCAAAAGTTAAATTTTAGTTTTTTGGAAAGCAAATTAATATGAAGCCAACTTAAAACTTAATTGATTTTAATTACTATCAAATATAGGTTAATTTATTTTATTTAAACTAGATAGTGAAATAAACAAAACAAGATCAAGTAGGTCGATCAAGTTGGGAAAATAGAATTAAACAAAGATGAGATGATCAACTCAATTTTTTACAAAAATAGGCCATAAATAATACAATTAAGTAGGTCAACTTAGTTTTATAGGTAAAAAATAGACACAAAACTAAATCGATCTGGTTGATATAATTGACTGTGTAGGTACAATTTTATAGAACTAAAAAAACTAGTAAAAAAAATATTGAATTTAAATTGTAACTAAAAGATAGAAAAATTAATTTACTTAAATTTTGAAAAAGTGAAAGTATTTTTTCCTGAAGATGTTGAATTATTATTTTAACTGGGTCATCCAAGCAAGTGTTTGATCTTGTAGATGTAAAAAATATAAATATTAAATAAAATTGAGTTAATCAATCAAGTCTAAATAAAAATGATAAATAACATAAAATAAATTTATATCGATCATATCTATGTAGTATCTAAAAATAAAATATAAAAAAGAACATAATTGAGTAGGTTGATTTAGCTAGGCACAAATGGTATAAAAATAAATAGAATCGATTAGTTTGATCTAGTTAGTTGAAACTAGTAATCCTAAGTGTACAAGATAGAACTAGGTTGACATGCTTGAGAAGTAAAAAATCATGCACATAAAGAGCCAAACCAAGTCAATAGGCTCAATTAATTTTGAAAACCTATGCACATAGATAATAACTAAGTCAACATGCTCAAAGAAGTTGAAAAACCTGCACATGGGGAGTTGAATTAGGTTGATAGGATCGATGAAGTTTGAAAACTTATGCACAAAGTGTTAAACTAGGTTAATAGGCTCGATCTAATTGACTATAAATGAAAATTAAAAATATACAAGGGTTAGATTCACATTGGGTTCACTAGAATGTATGAGAGTAAAATAAGATAGATCTACAACTTATCCTACTCAGTAATATCCAAGATCGGAGAAGGTGATCAAGTAATAATACACTTGGAAATACTTTATTATATCAAGGTCATGACTAATTATGGATCCACTAAACCTAACTAAGGTATCTCTTACTACACAATAGTAAATGAGAGGTTTCCAAGGCCTCTATTCAAATGTCATCATGTAATAACACTAGTTAGGTCTTATAATGTGATCAATGGAACTTAGATAATCTACTAAAAAAACGTACAATTTAATCTAGTAAGTTAACATACAAGCTAATCTAATGCTCACCAAATCTTGTGGCATGAATAGGGAAGATAATAAATAATCAAAGATATTTCTATTCAAAATAGTATAGAATTAATCTAAGCAAGGAGAGATACGATTCAATCCATTAGTTATGAAACATCTACATATCAAAATGAAGGGATATGAGTATACTTACCTTATTGAAGTTAATCTATCGTGCCTCAATCTCTCCTTTGGCTAATGGTTCTTTGAAATAAGTTTGTGTGGCTCATAAAGATCACAAGGATAGATCAACTCTAGGCTATAATATTTATTTTATGCCAAGACCTCCACAAGATGATTTTTACAACTCCAAGGCAAACCCCTAACTAATGAAACATATAAATGATAGTATAAGCATATGTTTGAGATGTAATGATACATAATTTAATGATCCTCTATCTATAAATGAAGTGAAAGGGGTATTTATAGCCAATTATTGACCCTAAACCCTTCTACAAATATAGCCATTGAGTTAGGTCGAGTCAATCTTGTTTGGTAGGAAATAAATTCATTGGGCCTCAAACTAGGTCAACTTGGGTTGACAAAGTTCTATAACATGCACTAGATTTATAACAAGGTCAAACGGGTGGATGTAGTACTAAAAATGAGTAAAAAGGTTGTTTACTTATATAAGGTCTATTTTGGATAGCGAATTGCTAGGAGAGTGTACAAGTGGGTTTTTATTGCATTGGGAATTAGATAAGGGTAACTTGTAGTGGTTTTAGCCAATGGTATAGGGGAAAAAAATCCTATAAAGAACCAAAGGTCTACCAACCCCTTTCTTAGTTCACCCTCTAAGGCATGCACTCAGATAAATTAATAATTGATAGGTTATTGTAAGATATAAAGCATCAATAAATGATGAAGTTAAAAATATTATGTGTATACACCTAGTGTCCTTTAGCAATAGTTTTTTCACATTAACGACAACCCAATGGTCTTATTGCTAACTTCAATGCTCATTTTTTTTTAAATATACATCCAAGTCATAACTCTTTATAGACATGACACTTAGCTGGCCTTATAAATATATAAGAATGTATTAGACCCATGGACTGCCATGTTCTTGAGAATAGATACATTGGTAGTGGACTTGCCTTTAGCTTATGTTGAGGCTATAAAATTTAATAGGTATCTCAACCCACAAGTTCAGATGATGGATCCAATTCCTAATATTTTACTAAACATTTTATCCTTGAACTTGGCTCCTAATGCTAACCAAAACTTGCCCATGTCTCAACCACTACCCATAATTAACTAGCTTCCCTTGACACACGCCACACCTAATCAACACCTAGGTTTTATTAGTATAATATGAAAAGAGGAAACACCCCAAATTCACAACCAAATATTATTACCTCCTACTATTAATAACATCTAAAACAAAATGCAAGTCTACTAAGAATGAGCTGGATCCATCCAACATATGGTACAAAGATTAAGGACTGACTTATTGGGCTTGTAAATATATATGGGTTATTCATGTGTTGAGAGCTACAACATGAACTTCACTAATTAGAGGAAAAATAGAACCTAAAATCATCCCAATAACCACCTATAACCCTCACCTAATAAATTACTTGAGATAAAAAAAAAATGTGAAATAGCTCTCCTAAATTGGTGTCATGTGCATAACACAACCCAGCATGGGGAGTTCTATTGCATTGAATTTTATAATTCCTTTGACATATTCCAAATATAAATGAAAGAATAAGAGGTGGTTCCTAATCACCCCAAAGCATCTAATGTGGGTATGTCCCCTAGTATAGTTATGATGTTGGAAACCATGTAATTTCCTATACAAGAAGACAATGAGCCTAAGGAAAGAATTAATGAGGTAAAGGCCTTTCAATAATTCCAATAAATCAATTGTGACCTTAATAATAGGACACAACATCAACCCCTTACCACCTCAACTCCTCCCAATAATGGTGCAACTCCACCTAATCATGAGGCTAGGAATGATCCAACACCTCCAAATCCTAGTGAATCTAAAACCTTGTGTAAAATCAACCAATCCATAGCAAAGTTGGGTATAACATAGTAGATAACATGAATAATATTAAAGCTAACATAACATTTCATGAACTTGCTCAAATCATATAGTAATTTGATCTACTAAAATAACTTATTGAAAATCCAACTTAGCCAAAGTTAAAAACTACCCATGCCAACGTTCTCATTCACAAGAATAAAACTAAATTTCCTCCATTTATTTTAAATATTAGAATATTTTGGAATAGCATGCATAATTATTTATTAGACTCAATATCTTCACCCAATGTGATTCCCATAATAGTTTGTGGAAAACTAGGATTAGTCCCTATCAAATTAGATAAAGTTGTGGTTCAACTAGGCAAGTCTGAGGTTAAGGTAGTTGGTGAAATACTCGATGTGCATATGTAGTTGGAATTAGAAACTAGGATCTAACAATTCATATATATTCAATTTGTGGATATTCTTAAATCCTATAGGATGTTCCTCAGTCGGGATTGGTTTAAATCCTTAAATGGATACATGGACATGGATTTATCCCACATGTGGATACCGTAGAGAGGCATAGCCAATCATATTAGAGTAGATAGAGAACCTAGGATAAATCACATGATAATTAAATAAAACTTAGTCAATGATAAAGTGAATTTAGTGTCTTCTAACTTAGGAATTTACACACTATATATAGAGCCTGATAAGGACAAAGCTGACAATGACCCTGAATTACCAATTTTTTTGTCCATGTATATTGGTGTGGTACATTCTAAACAAGGGTTTGGGGTAGGATTTATACTAATAGACCCACAAGGAAAGAGGTAATTACCTTCTTATAGGTTGAAATTCCCCTATACTAATAATTTGGTAGAATATGAATAATTAATCCTTGGGTTGCAATTTTTGTTGAAGCATGATCCTAAAGAGCTGAGAGTGTTTAATGACTCTGAATTCATTGTGAACCAATTGAAGGGCTAATTTTAATGCAAATTATCTTACCTTATAAAATACAAACATAGGGCATAGGATCTAGTCAAAATGTTCAATTTTTTTAATGTTATTCTCATCCCCCAAGAGGAAAACCAAATTATTGATTTGTTAACAGCCTCTGTTAGGAATCTAGCACCTTTAGATAACATCAAATTATATGAATTTTATATTGATTTATTCCCCTGTCCTTCTATCCTAGATAATGTTAAAAATTTCTAGGTCTTTGAATATGACCAGCATATCATAAAGTTCCTTCATATTTTGGGGGTATTTGAGGCTCAAATAATTGATGAAGTAGAAAGGGACAATCCTAGGGAACAACAATTTGACCATGATGGTGCTATGGATATCAAGGTAAATTGAGTTCTAAAAAAATGATCTACCTATAATTTTTTTTTGATGTGATATCCCTATGCATCCACCTAAAAATATAAAATATGAGCATCAATAAATTCTAACCATTAACCTTAACTCCCTATAAAATCCCCAAAATGTCAATATTGGTCTTGATTGGATAGATGTAGAGGTAGAATAACTTCAAAAGTTGTTAATATATAAATACATCATTACCTAGGCCTATGGAGATCTCAAGGTATTTGACCCAAATATAATAACCCATACCATTATTCTTAATCCAAATCAAAGCATTTAAGCAGAGACAAAGGCTTGTGAACCTAATTCTGGAACCACTTATACACAACAAGGTTTACAAGCTTATCTCAACTCGAATAATCTTTCAAGTTCACCACTCCACCTAGGTAGCAAATCTAGTGCTTGTTCGAAAGAAAAATGGAGATATTAGAATATGCATAGACTTTTAAAATATAAATATAGCCTTGGACAAAGACAATTATCCATTGTCCTCCCTTAATGAGGTAATCTAGATGGTGAGTGGATCCCAAATGATGTCCTTTTTGGATGAATAATTAGGGTACAATTAGGTTCAAGTAAATTGAGAAGACAGAGCCAAGACTATATTCACCACAAAATGTGGTACTTTCCATGGAATTTGATTTTGAAGGTTTAATAGTAAAATGCATTATAATTTACATGGATGATTTAATAATGTTTTCTAAATGTGGGACTTATCACATGAGCCACTTGCAAAAAAATTTCAAACGGTGCAGAAGGTATGGCATTACCTTAAACCTGAATAAGGTGTGTTTGATGTCACCTAAGGTAAACTTCCACATCATCATAAAATAAGGTATTTATATATACCCTAAATGTGCTAATGTAATTTTCAAATTGTCTCTACCTAACAGAAAAAAATTAAAATCCTTGTGAGAAAATTAATTTTGTCTGTAAATTTATTTTTGGATTTGTTGCAATCATTAAACCTTTAAATTTTATGCTCAAATAGGACACCAAATTATATTGGGACATCGAATCCAAATAGGATTTCTAGGAAATCAAATATTCCATGATGCAAGCACCTATGCTAATCAATATAGATTAGGCCAAAGACATTTATCTTTATCCTTTTGCATATGAACATATTATTGTTGTAGTTTTAATGTAGAGGCTAGATAGAGAGGATCATCTAATTGCATTTATTAGCATGGACCTAAAAGACACTGAACTAAGGTATTCCACATTAAATAAGCATGCATACACCTTGGTCAAGGTAGTAAAAAAAATTAGACACTACATGCTCAGAAATAAAGTGTGTGCAATTATTCTAAATCCAACCATCAAGCTCATGTTGGGAAGAATGAATTAGGGGAATGTAGAGGTAAGTGGATGGATAAAATCCAAGAATATGATTTGTAAATCAACCCTTCCATGTTGGTTAGAGGCCAAGGTCTCACTCAATTGATCAATGATATTGATCAATTGATCAACCCCAAATTACAGTGCACCAAATCTACTAAACATAAATGCCTCAACAAGATTGATATTCACAAGTCACTCACTATCTTCTTTATGAAAATCCACCCCCTATATCGAATTTAATGTATAAAAGGGATATTATATTGACATCAAATCAATACATGTTTAATAAATTAATTATGTATATAAAAACTATGAAGGTATATACCTCAGATGCCTATCAAAATATGAAGCCAAAAAAGTTATGGCTAGCTTTCATGAGAAGCTAGGTAGTGGTCATCTCGTATAAAATGCAACTATGCATAATATATTATGAGTTAGATACTATTGTCCTACCATATTCTAGGAATTCCATTCTCATATTTAATAATTCCATTAATGCCAAACATTTTCCAAGAGAGAAGTCCATGTTGTAATACCTTTGCATCATGTTGTGGAGGAAATACCTTTTGCACAATGGGATTGGATTTCATAGGAGTTAGTAATACAAACTCTTTAGTAGGCCATAAATTTGTAATAACTACCATAAATTATTGTATAAGGTGGATCGAGGTAGTAGAAATAAATAATATCACAACTAGTGAAGTGATCAAGTTCTTGGAATAAAACATAACCAACTGGTTTAACATGCAAACTTCCTTAGTATATGACAATGGCCCTATATTTAAATCAATAGAGATTACTAAATGGGCTTATTAACATGGGATTATTTTGAGACACTCATCTAACTAATAGCTATAAGGGAATGGGTTGGCAAATTCAACCAAAAAAATTCTAATGAATGTAATCAAGAAGTTGACAGAATTAAAACCAAGGGAATGCATTCATTATTAAATTATACTCTCTCGGTTGACTGCACCAAATATAATTAGGATTTAAAATTTTCATTTTCATTGTTATTTTATGTTTTATAACCCATCTTCACAATTACACTCAAGCTACCCACCTACAAGTTCATGCAGCAATACATGGAAAGCAATTAGAACAAGCTCAATAAGAAGCCTTACTGAATTTCAGCAAGCATCAAAGCACTGTTAAAATATGGTTTGACAAGAAGTCTAAGGTGAAATATTTTATGATTTCTAATTTCATACTACTATGGAATAAATCCCATGAAAATAAAGGCTAACATTCCAAGTTCGATTCTCTTTGGATTGGCCCTTACCAAATATCTAAGATGCTTGGATAGAATGCTTTTCACCTCACATATTTGGAAGGAAATGATCTCCTGCTTCCTATGAATGGAAGTAATTGAAGCATTACTTCTCAATTTTTCCTTCCAATGAAATTTATGAATGGATTTCAAGTGAAGGTTTGATGATGTATATATTAGAGTATATTTACTTTAGTTTGTTTCAGTTGTGTTTTTATTTCAATTGTGTGTTTGATTATGTTTCTTGTTCTTTGGTTTGTCCATTTTGGTATGTCTCATTCCCAACCTCTATTTTAATTTTAGTATTTTTTCCCAGTATTCAATTTGTTGGAATCGTACCTATGTCTCAATAAAAAAAGTAAGATTAAAGTAGTATAAAGAAGAAGGTCCAATGAATCAAGTTGATCTCCACCTAAAGTGTGTTCATCACCTTAATGGTTGGGCAGAATTTTTGAAAGTGCCAATCATAATTTGGAGAATAGAAGGTATATTTTAGTTGAAAATTTCATAGACTAAAATTAATTTCTCTTGCATCTTCTAAAAATTTTGAAGGCCAATGATTCATAATAGAATAAGTGGATTTTAGAATAGTTATATTTTCTTGTTAGAAGTTACCATCGAGCACTTAATTGAACACCCTAAGTAATGTGAAAACATTGAGTCAATCTAAGATTATTTGAGTATTTAAATATTTTTAAAAATCCTTAAATCCATGGCTTGGTTCTCAACCCTCAATGGACTGAAGAGTAGAATCCCTTTTCAAAGATAAAGATGTAAGTAAAACTAAGCTTAAAATGCTAAATCCAATGTCTTTCCTCAAAAAGGTGATTCATTAAATCTCCATCATAAGATTTTTAACCTTGCTATAAATTGATAAAGTCCTTGAGTGGGACCATATACATCTCTATTGGTGTTATAGATGTTAGGTTAATAGTAGAGCAATGCTCATGCCATTCCCCTTCCAATCCATATGGCCTAATAATTCTATCAAAAGTTTTAATATCTTGACTGATTTGAACTTGTTCATGTGGATTAAAATGAAATAAAATGAAAATTTATCACTTCACACACTAATAGTCTTGTGGTAGATTTGCCTCTAAGTATGTCAATTATTTCAAAATTTAGTGCTTTCATACTTTCTAACTATGTTGAAGAAATTAATTATAGACTATGTGGTGTTCAGGGCTGAAATTACAGTCTAGGTTCTAAATGTTGTAGCATTTTCCATATGGAAGTCACCATTTTTTTGGCTAACATTCCCCATCCTCATTTCTTTAGATGGGCACCCTCTCGATTTAGCATGGTTGCTTCATTCCTCTTTCTTGTTCAGTTGCTCATTAGTTTTTTTAATATTTGAATCTGAATGTTTAAATTATGTATTGGTTTAATCTCTTTGGTATTTTTTTCATAACATGCTGATCATTATATGACTAAAGTTCTAATCTTGAGAAATTCATACTGAGACATCTTTTAAATAGTTGGGGATTTCATTTGTTTGATCTTGTTTATTTTAAGGAGTTTTGGATGGTTTACCTATTTTTCCCCATTTGGATTATCAGTTTACTAGATGATATGTTACAAGTGGATAAACAAGCTTAATTCTAATGTTTTTTTCATTTTAGAACATTCAGTTTGATATTTCATTAGAGATATTAAGATTAAATGCATGAAATTACCTAAGTTTGAAAGGTCCTTTTCCATGTTAAAATGCTTTCAAATCTATTCTTTTGCATAATTGACTTAGATATTTGTTAATTTATCTAAATTTTTGAAGGGTTTATTGTAAAATTCCATAGAGAAATTGGGCCCATGATTTGTGGTATCTCATGCTGACTTGGCTAGATGTTTATAATGTTTGGGTTTAAGCCAATTTTCAATATTATGGACTCTAATGTAATTACCTAAATTTTAAGTGTCTAAGGTCCCATTTCATTATTTTGATTGATCATCTTGGACTTTATATTGAAGGATAAGGCTCTCAAATTCTTTAAGTTTATGTAAATGACTTATCAAAACTATTTTGGGTATATGTTCTCACATTTTTTGGCTTGTCTTTCATGTAAAAATACATGTATATTCCTTTGCCTTTTGGGTTTATTCTGGTCTCTTTTGTCTTAGTCAGTTTTTTGAAAAGTATTGCCTATTCAATTTTTACCCCATGGCCCCATGATTATAAATGTATCACCATCGAGGAGGCTTTGGTTTGATCAAATTAGGTTGTCAATTCAAATATTCCCTAAGATTCCTTCAACCATTTCTCTTTCGATCAACAACTCATGGATATCTTCAAAGGTTTTATCTAAAGCATATACATCTTTTTGGATGTCCCTTTTATGATATTATAACCCATGTTTCAAATTCAATATCTTAGGACTGATCACAATACTCAATAGTTAAAAATACCCTAACTACCTTTCCCTCATTTGATCTTTTGATCAATGGCTCAGGTTGGTCATTAGCAACCAAAGTTGAAGACCAATATCTCTTTGAGGCCCAAAGACCTAGTATCATGCCATATGGAATGATCTTGAGATCTCAGGGCTCATAGGAGAGCCTAGACCATAATTATAACTTATAGGCCCCATGATGATGCCACATGACATGATCATGTTCTATCCTATAAAACTCAAGAAATTAAGATGATGCCACATGGCATCATCATGTGAACTAAAGGCCATAGACCAAAGAATAAGGGTTATCCATGTGGACTTGATGATGTCATCATACCCCATAGCATAAATTTTATGGGCATCTACCCATCAATAGACCATCAAGATTGGGTCTTCAAACCAATGAGAGTTTGCCATATGGAAGTTTTCATTAACTTAAATTTAGACGTTGTATCGAATATTAAGGCTATCAAAATCAAGAAAAGTTTGTTTGATAAAAAATCTAACTAATGGGTATTTTTCTAACTTTAACTTCACATTCAAATCCATGATCTTTGCCTTAATAAGTTGAATATTTAAATGTAGAATGTCTTGTTCAATTGAAGATCTCTAATTATGTGAATGCCTGCTTAAAATGGAAATTCATTGGTGTTTCTTGCATGTAGTTTCCTAATTTTTTTCATGGCATTTATTTTGTTGGGTCTTTAGATTAGAACAATGGTTCTTATATAATATAAAGTCTTTGTATATGAAAATGTTTCAAGTTAAAATGCAAAATGTTATTAAAATTCTTGCATTTATTATTGTCTTTTCCTTCTTATACTTTCTTTCAAGGGTTTTATGACTTCGACATTTATTTGAAATGCATACGTTTGAATGATTCAACATAAATCCTCCACGTTTCCCATCTAGGGATGCTATAACCAAAGTAAAGTTTTATGACAATATGACTACATGTTAAAAACACCCCTAAACTCTATGATTGTGCCATATGGCATGATCACAAAGGTTAGAGTATCAAGGGCAAGTTCAAATAAAGTATAAGTCACAAGGAATTCAAGTCCCCAAGATCATGCCATGTGGAATGATCATGGGAACTCAGAACCCTCCCCCTAGGAAACCAAAGGCAATAGAAAGCCTTGAAGGGTCATCGATCATTCAATCTCTTAGATCAAAGGTTGGTGGGAGCTAATAATTCATAGAGGCAAAAAGGCAACATCTAAAGCCTGAAGACCTAAGATGTCACCATGTGGTGATAGCTTGGGGGTTGATGACCTAAGATTGGTCTATCAATAAACAAAGATCCCTCAATCTTTGAAGGCCTAAGATGCCACCAAATGATGACATCTTGAGATCCCAACACTCAGTGGGAACAATAAGTATGGAACATAATTGATTGACCTTTGAATCCTTGGTTCATTAAGATGATGCCATGTGGAATCATCATGTAAGCCCAGATTGATAGAATAAATAAAATATTATACAGGGGAAAAGGAAGGATGGGAAAGTATGATTTGATCTGTGGCCTAGTAAAGAGCTTAGGAAACATGAATTTCTGCCATAGTCAAATAAGAGAAGAATAAATAAAGAAAAAGGGAGATATGTGGATCCTAATGATGTCAGTGGTGTGCAAGCATAAATTTTATGCGCATCCACCCATCAGCAAACCATCAAACCTAGGTCATTGACTAGTTAATAGCCCACCACATGGAATCTTTTAAAGATCCTTAAATTGATAGTCGTCTATCCTGTCAAGGCCGTCAATCCTATGAATTGAATGTGTGTCAAAAATCACCTACTTGAAAAACTTTTAACAAGGTTATTGGATTTGATACTTAACAAAAAAAGGGATGAATTAAATTTGATATCATGAATAAAGCATATATCATGGGCATGGCATGTATTTTTAAGGCCCTATATTGGCCACAAAGGATCTAATAAGACAATATATATATTTTAAAGAGGCATAATTTTGACTACAAGAGACATAAATGGATAGAAATCCTAATGATGTCCCAGCCACTTTTGTCCATATTCTACCACTCATGCTAAAATTCAGTCTTAAAGAAGCATGGGCATGTTGGGAAATCTGTTAGAAAATCAAGGAATTCCAACTACATTTCCTAGTCATCATTGAATATTGTAACTACCCCAATAGTGGGATGAATTTGAATCTTAGTGTACTTCATGAGCTTAAATTGTCTTATATAGATAGGTCTATAACATAAAAAAGGTGGATATTTCTATGTAAAAAAACTCTACCAAAATTATTACAAATTCCTTTGCATTGCATTTAACTCTATTTCTTGTCCATGAATGCTTTTCGTTGTTTTTGGTCTTGAGTCCATGCTTATGTTAGATAAATGACATCATGCTATGTTGTAGAATTAAATTTGGTACCTAGATTTTATCATTGTTATTCTATCTCACTTATGAATTCTTCTTATTTTATTTAGAACACTCTTTGTTTTATGTGATTATAGCTATAAAGTGTTTCAAAATCTTTATGTGTAATCATCTATAGATATTTTGTACATGTTTACATTTGGTGAGTATTTAATAAGTTACAACATTCAGATTAATGTCCTCAGAAGCTTTCTCACTTAGTGGTTACATTTTTTTGCAAGTGTTGAACCTGAAACATAGTGGTATAACTATGACTTGGCACATTTTAGCTTGTAAATCATTGGCATTCTCATTATCAAAGATTCTATTCTGCCCTCATTTCCCCTCTATTTTAATTTTTTTTAAGATTTAAATACCTTTCTCTTGCTTTATGAATTGGAGAACATAAATACATCAACATTTCAGAATCAAGGCCAAATTAACAAGCAAGAATTCCATTCAAACAAGATATTGAGCTTCCGATGGTAGAAACCACCTCTCTTGGAAGTTATTTCAAGAAGGATATATTATGGAGCCTCATACCTGTAACACATGCCCTAGATTCATCTAACATCAATCTTAAAATGTGAAGATGAAATTCCCTTATTATCCCCCACTTTTCCCTCTAAGAACTTATAAGTGTTCTTGGAGTAGGATTTTGGAGTGAAAAATAAGTACCATGAAACCTTTGCTCCAATTTCCAAGACGAATTTTATCAATATAGTTCTCTCCTTTGATGAAACACAGGGATGATAATTCCATCATATTGAAGTAAAAATTTTCTTCTCACATGGAGACTTGCAATAATAAATCTACATGTCCCAACCTACCAGGTCCATAAGAAGTGAGAACTCCAACTTTGTGCACAAATTGAAATTTTTATTGTATGGTTTGAAATAGGATATTTGAGATTGGTATGAAAAATTTGACACATTTTTAATCAAATTTGGTTTTAAATAGAGTTCCTCTAACCCCACATTCTACACCAAGAAATTAGATGGGAAACTCTTTATTTCAATTTTTTATTTTGATTACTTAATCATCACAAGGAGTTTTACCATATATTTTCATGATTTTAAATCTTACATAATGAAATATTTTAATATGATTGACTTGGGCTTGTTACAATTTTTTGTTAGTCTTCATATTTTACAATATGATCCAGAAATTTTTATTAATCCATCCAAATATGCTCAAGACATACTAAACCTCTTAAAATGAAAGACTACAAATCTGCACCAACTCCTTATCAATCTAGATTCAAGATTTACACCAAGAATTATTTTCCTTTGGTTGAAGGTACACTCTAGGAAATCAGCTGGAATTATTTTTTACCTAACTCATACTCATCTTGGTCTTTCATTTGTTGTGAACTTTGTATCATGTTATTATCAGGATCCCCATGAAATCCATTGGCAAGCTTAAAAACACAATGTAAGGTATCTTCACGAGTACAAGTTAGGAGAAAGATCTTATTTTTTTTGTGATTTTGGTAGGAACACATTAATTATTGGCTACATAGACAATAATTAGGTAGGAGATCCAAATGAACACAATAATTGTTGGCACTCACTTTATGAATTTGGATTCCCACAGACCCAACTTACACCTCTTTGGTGTGATAATCAAAGTGTTATCCACATTTATTTCAACCTAGTGGATCACTAATGCACAAATAACCTTGATATCCACATGCATTATATTTGGTAATTGATACAGAATAAGGTCATTAATCTTATTTTTTACTAAACAAATGATCAAGTTGTAAACATCTTCACAAAAGCCTTGTGTGAGGCCTAATTAGTTTAACTCAAAAAACTTTTTGGAATGAAGGAAGGTGTTGTCAATGGGATATATTTTATTTAATCATCCATCCTTCCCTTCATCAAAGTAATTTTAATGGGGAATTTTAGTGTATTTAATTATTCATACACTATTGTATAGTTTTAATATGCATTTGTATTATTTATTTGTAATAAGTGGGTAGGAATTAATTGGTGCATACTCATTCATAACCTATTATTATATAATATTATCAATTGATTAAATACTTAACTAGCTTATGTTAATAATGGTATTAGCTTATTATATTTGTAACTACTCATCAAAACTCTTACCCTAACACTGGCCTTCTCTCTTATCTATAGAATAACATAGAGGGAAAGTGGGTGAGCTATATTATGGATGCTAGTTATTTTTATAGTGTTATAATTAGACCAATAATCTTAATCAAAAGAGATAGCAATTCTACTTGGATGAATTTGTGTTACTTGTTTCTAATATTTCATAGATTTATTATGTAAATTTTATGGGTGTTTGTCCTATGGTGGCTAACATGATTTTAAATCTTATCCAAATAATTTAATAAAAATTTAAATGTTACCAATGCTCATTTGAATGTTTTATAATCTACCTATTGAGGCTTTCCTTATATATTAGGTGCCAATTCTAGTATTCTTACTACAAATTTTATTTCTCCACCTCAAACTTTTAATTAGGTCAATAAGACTACTCTTATGTCACCTATTACATCTTTTTTACCTCACATTGCTAATGTATCATCTTGATTCAATTCTAATTTTTTACCTTTTGGTTTTCATCTTATTCAAAATATTAAAATTTCCAATTATACCAATATTAATTAGGTTTTGACTCATGCACTTTCTACTACAAATGAGGATGCATTAGTTCAACAATCTATTTAAGATACACAAGCATAAATTACACAAATTTTCCAAGGATTTATTTTACCCTATTTTTGATATAAAAATAACAACAAATTATAATGTGTTTTAATAGGTATAAAAATAGAAATATCATAATGTTAAATATGTAAAATATTTAGTTATTCTAAACTTGATAAGATACCAAAAATAGAAAGTTACTATTTTGGGAAAACACTAAGAAGTATATTTAGCTCACACATAGATGCATGTTGACTGTTTCAACTATTTGAGAGTAAAAATCAAAAGAAGATATGATTTTATAGGTTTAAGATCAAAATCAAGGGTATAAATATAATTTTTACAAGTTCACTATAAGTAGATGGTGTCACAGTGCACTCTAGTCCATTAACCATAAATTTGTCATAGTTCACTATGTGTAAATACTGATTATTATACCTGTAGATGGTGGGTAATCTTAAATATCATAATTATGGTTTCACCATGCATGCATCATTATTTGTCTTATTTGGTATTTAAGACCCTTAGGGCACATTGATAGCTTAAAAACCTAGAGAAAAAGGGAGTGTAATAGAGTGAGTTGACCTGATTCATTCCTTGATGATTGACCAATGCCTACATATCCAATTATCCAAGGAGGGAAATAAAGACCAAATATTTATCTCACCTATAATGAATTTGAAATTTTACTCCTTTGACTATATATATGTCGATAAAAATTGAATTTGATACTTGAAAATGGTAGCTCTTAACTTGATTTAGAGGGCACTTAACTTTTCTTATGACTATTCCTTGTGAGTGATTCATAATTTGCATAGAATATTATATATTTTCTCAATGTGCAAAAGTGTAAAAGATTGAATCAAGTAAATATAAAGTGGTGATAATGTGTGACTCTTGACATGTATTGATAGGTGGACCTTTTAAAAATTTACCTTATTTAACTTTATGAAATGTGTAGCAAGAGCCCAAAGACTAGCTTTAAATTTGGTAACTAATCATTATTTGGCATGGGGTGTGGCCACTATAAGTGGATATCAATGTATTACACTTGAGTCTGCCTAATGCAAATCTATCCAAAAGGATCAAGAACACTTATCCTAAACCAAAGATAGTTTGTTGGTTATTTTATACAGCTTGAGCATTTGACATTGAGAGTTATACGTAGTCATAATGGAAAAAATGGTCAATATTTCATATAGATAAATGGCCAGAGGAATGGTGAATAACATTCATGTATTTGTGTTCAATCCATGTTTATAATATATCAATAATTAGCATTACCCAGTACCTATGACCAAATTTATGTGTCTACATTCCATTTCCTGTAAGCACTTCCTACACATAGCCTCCCCTCCCCCCCAGTAACTTTATTATAGTAGATAAATTACTATAGTAAAGGATAAATAATTGAACTTAAGTGTTTACAACACACTTTTTATTTCATCATATACTTCAACTGTGTAGGGCACTTAAATTTAGTAAACCCTGAAATATTTCATGAAGTAGTCATTTATGCATTTAACACTTGAAAAATCTTAAGTTTGAAAAAATTTAAATTGAAAATAGAGTAAGGAGTAAACCTATATATAAGTTAAATTATTTTTCCGTGTAACCTATAAGAGATGATGGGAAACTATGCCCCTTTGTTGAAGCACTTGGATATTTTCAACCAATGTGAATTTAGAGTGAACAAATCCCAATTTGAATAACTAATCAAGCTCTAGAGTTGGAAATATTCATTATTCAGATTCTCATGAATAGGAAATAATACCAATGTACTAATTCAAAATTTGAAACCATGTTAGGCTCACTAGAATTGATGATAAGGTCGTTGAGTGTCACTAGACTCAAACGTACATCCCCACACAGATTTGAATCACACCACTATAGACATATCAAGATTTTATTGGCATGATTGAAATAAAATGAAGAGTATGCATAGCCCCATCATGACAATATTTCTCATATATTTTGATTTGAAGTGAAATATTTTACTTTTAAACTTTTAACTTTTGACACTTTGAACTTTGAATTTTGTAACTTTGAACTTTGGAACTTTGAATAAGCATGAGCATGAATGAGTATCATGCCCCCTAACTTTGTGCCAATGATATAAAATGTTATATGCTTAACTTTAATTATATTTTCAACTTGTAACTCTAATTTTGTAACTATTTTTCACATTCCCATTCATATGCATTCAAGTGTGTACACTTTTGTGCTTTAATTCCTTGGAAATTGAGTGCATATGTCATATTCACCCATAATTTTAATAAATGTGCCAATATATTTTTATATTTTTTATTTATGAATCACTTTTAATCTTTGAAAACATTTAGTTTGTGATATAATCTATTTTTTCATTAATTTACATCTATGAAAATCTATACTTTGTATCTTTGAAACCTATATTTTATAGAAAATTTGATTTTTATTTGCTCTAGAGGTTTGTTTATCTAAGACAAGCCAACTATGATGCCCCCTTTTTGAAATGAGAGATGTAGCCTGTAAGTCACTCACTTCAAAATAATAATTAACTATATCATGTGATAAATATATGATCATATAGTATAATGTCAACATGTTTGAGATTATGTCATCATAAAATTGAAATTGTCATTTGAATCATGTAAGTAACTATATCATGTGCTAAATATATAGTATAATTTCAACGTGTTGGATATTTTGTCATCATAAAATTTAAATTTTCATTTGAATCATGTAACATATTTAGTTTGAGGCACACAAGTGTCATGTGTAGATATATTTATCAATAAATCGTGAAATTAAGTAACCATAGCAAAAGTGTATGATATGTATCATGGCACTGTTAATCAAGCTCATCAAACACACAAGTACAACACACTAATTTCATGAAATATCACACAATAATGCCAAGGATCATATACAAGGGACATGTTCAAATGTCATGCACACCAAGAAATAATCCCATAGAGATGTTCAAGCAATTTTCATGCAAGGTCCAAGGGCCACACAATTAATAAATATTTAGCCTATCATGCTATAAAGTAAACAACATAGAATGATAATTGAAAGAGTATCATATCCATTTAACACAATTTAAAATATGATTAGTTATCAAGACATTTGTAATATATGTAGTTCAACATTGCATTTGAGGTCATAGGTAGATATAACATATTATAATGTAGCCTAGATAATTGAGATTCCCTGGGAATATGCATGACCATTGGGTATAATGCATTCCAACATAAAATAATGCATGTATTTTCTATGTCCTACATCACACTCATAAACCTCATGAAATTCATGTGTGTGAGAAAAAATACTATGTTATCTACCATAATATATAATAAATAACATATGCAAATAAGTAACTAGCATCTCATGTTATGCTCAGGTTTTGATTTTGATTTTTTTAAAATATTTTTAATGTTTTGGTATTTTTGCATTATTTTATTTATTCATTTTTTAATTTTTTTTAAATATTTAGAAGGGAAACTAGCCTATGATCCCATCAATAAGAGGATCATAGTGTTTTATTGGATCATAGAGTTGAAGAGTGAATTTACATGGATAAGCAATGTTGCATGTGTATTTTTATGAATAAAAAAAAGTATCAAGTGTCATATAATAACTGTCATGATAGCTACTTATGAAATCTTGTGAATCTCGAGAAGGTGCAGAACTTGGTGAAGTATGTTGTAAAATAGGATAATGTATCATCACTCATGTTTGTTGTGGAACACATTGATTTTTATTAGGAGTTACCTTAGGATGAACTATAGGATATTTATACTTATTTGATCCCTACATAACTCTTTGTTATGAAGTTGGTTGCTTTGGAAGGTATACCTTTTTCCCTTAAACTAGTTGTATATAAAAAAAAATTATGGGTGCCATAGTTGAATATGCATTATGTTCTTGAATGGGTGTATTGATTTTATTTGTACTATGCTTTGGAGTAAGTGTCATAATTATATTTTTATGATGATTTTGAATAGGGGTCACAATCAACTATGGAGCTGGTGGGGGAGGAGGAGGATTTACCGTGGATTGTAGAGAGTACTCATATGGGATGCTTTGGATTTTGACCACTTAATTACAATGTATGTAATTGAGGCATTTATGAATTATAAATGGTAGCATTCAAACTTTATGTATCCAAGGACATCCTAATAACACATTGAAGACCCATGTTCTTGGTAATACTAGAGATGAAGTAACTATTAATGTTAAACTAGATTGGAGAGGTAGCACTATATATCCCAAAGTATCATATGTATGCTCATCGAATGCTTTGAATACTCTTTATGTAGCCTAAAAATATTGCTATGTGTATCCAATATTATGAAGGAATGTCAATATACATTCATTTTTGCTTTATCCATTATCAATCATGACAATATGTATAAGTTTATTGTTGATATATGATCTAATGAAAAGTGTGTGCCTAACTAAATCATCATCATCAATTTCACTATCATCAAATGTGATTATTGAGTGTTTTGTTAACTTTCCTTCAAATGTTCTAATAATTATATCTTTTGTATGCCATGTGACTAAGAATGAGGAAGTGCATTTTTGGATGATGTAATTCTGAATTATCTATATTTTATTTTGTAACATGATTTAGGAAATTATTACCAAATATATGCATCTTTGCATTATCAATTTATTGTGTTATGACTTCCTTTGTGGGTGTGTTTACATCAATAGTATTATCATCAATAAGTTATTATATTGTATACCTTAGCTTATAACACTTGTTGATGGAATGCCCCATTCATCCATGGTAGTCACAATGTATTATTGTCAAATCCCTTAAGTTGATGCTTGATTAAATCAAGCTCAAATTGAGGAGGTAGAGATATGATATTATAATCAATTATCTTTTTTAGTAAGATGTGAGGAGGTTGTGTTAACCTTATAAATTGACTCCTTAGTGGAGTTTTTAATTGAAACTTATTCGACAGTTGTGATATTGCATTAACTATTTCTTTTTTCTTTTTTTCATTAAATTTGACTTTGTATTTTTTATTGATTTTAAACTTGGCATTTGATGTAGCTAGAACACTTGGTGCATATTTTAGTTTTTTCAATGCTATGAGATTGACTTCTCTTTATTTGAGTGTGGCATAGCTCATCAAAGGTTTTGAATATGTCAAACATTATTTATTTATAGAGTGGTGCTAGCAAGCTTTGTGTGAAGATGTCTTGTGTTAATTATCTACCATAGAGTTTTCCATTTTGGAAAGCATAATCTTGTACCAAATAATATATTTTCTAGGTGTCTCATTTGACCCTTGCTTGAATTTATAAATTTGTTCATATGATATATTTTAATTAATGTTGATAGAAAAGTGTGCTAAGAATTATCTTCTAGTGGGTTGAATGCTCTAATTGATGGAAGGGGTAGATCATAGAACCATCATGGATTTTAGTCTTTGAGACTTCTTAGAAAGAGCTTGGTGAGTAATTTTTCATTGTAAGAATAGTCCAAGCATGTCACATGGAATGAACTTAGATGTTTCTTTGAATCACCTTTACCCTCATTAAATGGTAACTTAGGTGCTAAAAAACAATTATTAATGGTCAAGAGGCTATTTTTTATGACAAAGGATTGTGAATTAGAGTGTGAGAGTCCATTACATGAGTAAATTTAGAGACACCTTGATTTAATTAAAATATTTTAACATGTAAGGCTAGAGCAGTTTTCACAACAGAGGATGAATTAGGCTAGGTTGGAAGTGGACCTTGTGTAATAATAAAGGGAGGTGTATACAATGTTTGTGTAGAAATAGGCATGTTGAGATACTATAAACCAAAGGATGCCCCCATTCTTAGGGGTGTTGAGATAGGAATTGAAGCAATAGTGGAAGTTGGAACACTTGAAATTTGGGGATTAACAACTTTCAAATGTACCTATTGATATGATGTTATCTTTTATTCGTGTTTAGTCGTAGATGTTACAAGTAACTAGATAACTTTACCCACATGTTGGGTAAATTTTTGAAGCCCTTGATATAAATTTGAATTTCTCAAGATCTATTCCATTAATTTAATTTGGATTGGTTGTATTGTAAATTTCAAGATTATCTTTATTATCATGAATTGTTTCATCATCTTGATTAATATGTTCATGACTAACAATATCTTTAATGTGAGTAAAATTTTGGAGAGTTGCACAATTATTTTGATCAATAATATTTATATTATCCATTTTAGAAGATATTAAAGGAAAATTAATATGTTCAATAAGGTTTCTACTTAACCTAGCACTATGCCCTATAGGTAGGGAGGATGTAACTTTATTAAGTGGAATGTAAAGGTGTAAAATAAAAAAATAAAATGGGTGCAACTAGTTAAGGGTTTGTTTGCTTTGTAGGTTCTCATATATATTTATCCCAGTTGTAAATAGTGAACATGGCCACAAAGGCAATAACTATAGAGGATTATACCATTATCATATCTACATTATCCCATCTCTAGGGTACATTTAGATTAACTTCTTAGGGCTAACTACTTATCAGTGAATTACAATATTAAAAATTTGATGACTTCTTGTGGTTGAAAATAAATCTTAGCTAGTTTTTATTATATACCATGAGGTACATTGAAAATAAAGTCTATGGATAGTATTTTCTAATGCCTTGACTATTGAGGTAGTACCTATCACAGAAAAATTTAGGTAAAACCAATTATCACATTTCCCAAAATGGTATCTCCTATAAGTTTCAAAATTGCAAGAACGCAATTTCTAAGAAAAAAAATTCAAAATTAAAAAATTAAATCAAAAACCAAATCAGAAAAGAAATGGATTGAAAACAATATATTAGGTTCACCAATATGTTTTACAACATTTTTGATAAAACAATCAAATTTTTAATGTGTTCAAATAGATGTAAGACTAGAAATATCAAAATGTTAAAGATGCACAATATTCAATTATTCTGATTTTGACAAAATGCTAAAAATAAAAACCCAAAACTAAGAAAGAAATATACTTATCTTTCACACATATTCCTATTGACTGTCATGATTTTTTGAGAGTGAAAATCTGAATAAAAGATGATTGTACATGCTCAAGAGTAGAAATTGAATCTAAATAGGTCTATTGTAAGTGGATGTCACATAATGCACTTTGGTCCAATGACCATGGACTTGTCCCAATTGAATGTACATAAATACTTATTGTTTCACCTTCTACACCTATAAATGATGAGTAATTTGAGATCACAACTAGGGTTTGGCCACACATAATTTTTTTTAATCTTCTCTTGTCTTTGAAACCCTTAGAGCACTTTGATTCTTGAAAACCTATAACAAAAAAGAGGGGAGAGTGTAATGGGTTACACTGACCTCAATCACCCCATTAATGATTAACCACTTCTTATGTATCCAATACTCTAAAAAGGTAAATCAAGCCTGTGTAGTTATCCAACCTAGAGTGAATGTGCAATTATGTTCTTTTGACTATATGTATGTAGTTTAAAAATGGATTTGATACTTGACAATGATAGCTCTTGACTTGATTTATATGGATCTTGACTTGGATTATGATTGATCCTTATGGGTGATTCAAATTTTGGGAAGAATAGGGCAAATTTACTCAATTTGTAGAAATGTAAAAGCTTAAACCACGTGAATATCAAGTGAGGATAATGTTTGACTCTTGACATGTATTTATAGGTGAAGATTTTGAAATTTTCCTTTAGGTAACCTTATGAAAAGTGTGGGAAGACCTAAAATAATGATTTCAAATTTATAAATTAACAACTATTTGGTATGAGATGTGGTTGTTATAAGTGGATAGGGGTGCAATGTGATCCAATCCACCTAGCATGGACCTATCTAGAAGGATCAAATACACATGTCCTAAACCAAATAAATATTAAGGTGATTTTATACAACTTTAGCATTTGACATTGATATTTTTGTGTATTAGTAACAAAAAATGAAGGATCAAGCTTGCACATAGATAAATGGCTTAGAAGAATGGTGAATAAGAGTAATGTATTTTTGCGCAAGTCATGTGATTTGAAATATGTCAATAATTATCTTTTTCAAGTACTTATGACCAAATTTATGTGTCTATAGGTTCTCAAAAACCTATTCATGTTGTCACTTCTACAAATACTTTACACCATCCATTGGCTCATGAGGTCCTCACCCACCCATTTCCTATCGGTTTTATAGTGCCCAAGTTTGAAGTATACAATGGTTAGTGTGATCCTTCGCATCACATTTTAACCTTATTTTCCTCATGATTTGGTTTTTCTCATGATTCTCTATATACAACTAAGCTTTTTCCTAGAAGCCCTAAGGATTGTGCCTTAGATTGGCTTTCTACTTTTTAGGCTTGATGCATCATTTTAATTATTAGGATGATATCTTATTATCTCAATTTTATATTATTATCTAAAAGATCAAATTTTCTCAACTTTCCCAACTTAAACAAGGACCTAATGATATTTTTAGTGAGTATGTACTTCTATTTACAACAATGTTTAAAAAAATGTCTCACAAAATACTTGGTAGAGAGTAAAAAAATATTTTTTCAAATTGTGTTCTTCAACCACTCAAATGTAAATTCATGTTTAATACTTCCCAATATTTTGATGATCTTTTCCATATGGCTCCCAGCTATGTGATTCAACTTTTAGAGGATAACATATTTAAATATCAATCTAATTCCCCTACCTCTACTATATCTAAATATTAAGGTAAATTAACATTCAAAGTTAATGCTAATGATACTCTAGCTTTCTAAGCTAAGAATGAGACCAAATATGTGAAATCAATTTTACAACCACCTGAGATGCTTGTTATTACACATTTTTAAAAGTGTAGTCAATTTACAAGGTTACCTAAGAATCCTCACTAAGTTATTAAATTGTTTAATGAATGCAACATGATATATTTAGTTGTACAACATGAGTTGGATATATCTCCACCTCTACCTAAAGTCTATGATGTGAATACATATTTTAAATACCATAGATCATTTATACATATTATCAATCAATGTGTTTCATTAAGACATAAGATATAATATTTCCATGTCTCCTTTTGGAGATGACACTATTGAAGAGCTTTAGTCGTGCCTAGTTTCCCAAGGACTAAGGGAAAAAGAGAGAAAATAAGGAAATTATTTGGTTGTATTAAGAACACTTTTAAAATCACTTTATTTATATAATTTCACTTAAGTTGGGGCTTTTTTTAGGGTCATGGGTACACTAATCCACTTAAGTGAATTATAAGAGGCATTCTTTTTATAAATTGAAAAAAAATATTAAAAATGTATTTCCCTCCAAATTGGGAACTTCACTTGGGGAGGAATATAAAAGAATTTTGAGGGTTCATTTGAAAGGCATCTTGGATCATATTTTGAATTTATAAGTTTTGAGCACAAAAAATCTTGAGCTTTTGACTTGAACACTAAAACCTTTAAGCAAAGAGATTAAGGACGTAAACCCTCATTCTTCCATGGGAAAACTTCATTTTGGAACTGTCATAGATCATAAAAATTCATAAAAAGACAAAAAGAAGGGTTTTAAAGTTGGGCAAATTGATTAGAAGGTTGACAAATTGTTCTAAGAGGGTGGCAACTACGGCTTGGAGACCCAAATTTTGATTTTCAAGTTTGAAGACTCAAATTTTAGGGTTGCATTAGATTTAGGGTTGGAAAGAATTAATTCCAACTAGGATGACTTGATTGGGGTTGTGTGAGAGGATTTATTAGGCTATTTTAAGCCTAAATATTATTCGGTAATTTTTTACAATTATTTATGGATTAATTTTGATTTTTCTGAGGGTTTTGGAGGACATTTGATCCTCAAATTTATTTTAAAATTCATAATAAATTTTGTGTTTAGTCAGTAATATTTTTAAAATTTTATGAAGATCCAATTAAGTGTTTGATGTATGATAGATCAGTCAAAAATATAAATAAATTATCTGATTAGGACACCTAGGGTTTGAAGGAAATTTCATATTTTAGGAGGGCAAAACTTGCTTGTTGGAATCCCCATTTGGTGCAATGGGTTTAGCTTATTTTTATGTTAATTTTGAAGGGTTTATTTCATCTAGGGTTAGTTGTTAAAAAATCAAAAAATTAATTTTCATCTAGGGTTTATAGTAAAATTCTAGAATTTTAAAAAAAACTTATTTGGGATATTTTAGTGGTATCAAAGCCATATCTTGGCTAGCTATGGGTTTTCGAAGTAATTCATGCATAAGTGTGACAAAAAAACTAAGGTATTACCTTATAATTAAGAAGAAGGTTGAGTAAAATCATCAAGAAGAACCAATGGCTCACTTGGATTAGCCAAGGCATGAGGCTAAAAATAGAAAGGAGTAAAGGTTAAACAGCTACACACAAGCTCAAGAAAAAATGACAACTATGATGGCATAATTTATCTGCACTATGAAGGAAATGAAGAGTGACAAACCATCCAATGGGTATGGTAGTGCTTCTTAAAGTCACAACCTCATGAGTCATCCCCCAAAGGGGAATAGAGGAGCCACATGTATTCCTAACCAACCTACTATTTTACAAGAAGAAGTTTCCATTTCGAAAAGGGAAGAACAACCCACCTTGAGAGATAACTTATTTAAGGATTATGGTGAGTACATGACTTATCCTGCTCCTTTCAGGGATCAAATGGAATTTTCCACATTCACATCTTGGGATCATGGGAAACATGATGGTAATAGGGCTGGTCAAAAGCATAGGAGAAGCCAAGGAGGACTTCATCATGCATTGGGAAAGCTTTCACCTTCAAATTTTGATGGTTCTTCTAAGAGCTCAGCTAGGGCTTGGATTCAGAAGGTAGACACCTAATTTTCACTTAGGCCTATGATGTAAAAGGAGGCTATTCATTTTTCCACCTTATATTTATAAGGGGATACCCATGAATGGTATTATCATGGATTAATCAACCAAGGACATCAGCTCATTCAATCTTATGAGGAATTCAGTAAAAGGATCATTGAGAGGTTTGATAGGATGATCTTGAACTACATTTTAGAGAGTTGGATCAATTGAGGCAAAAGGGCAAATTAGAGGAGTATGTGATAGAATTTTAGAGGCTTTCAATCATGGTAATAGGTGTTGTGGAGAGGAGATTGGTAGTTTTATTCATGGAATGATTGGCTGATTCCATTAGGGGTTTGGTCAAGGTTTTTTACCCACATTATCTTTAAGAATCCATTCAAAATGCCCTTGATCATGAGTCTTCAAAACCCCAAGGTAAAATTCTGACTTTTTTCATCAAAAAAATAAATCTTTTAGAATTTTTAGACAATAAAGAGATAATAAATGGGGGCAATCAAGGGGCAGCTCTTTTAGGCCACAAAAACTAGCTCCTTTGGGATAGCTTGATAGGCCAAATCAGCAAGGATTAAGGCTGTTTGGTAAGCCAAACCAATAGGGTTTGGGGAAGCAAAGGGAGCTACCAAAATGGAATAATGAGACAAGGAATGAACTAAGGAGGAAAAAACATTATTTTTATTGTAGAGACCCTTGGACACCAGGTCATCATTGCCATGGGAAGGGGAAAGTGCACTATATTGAGGTGCATTCAAATGGAGAAGAAGATGAAGAATAGGAAGAAGCATCCACCTATGAGGAAGAGCATTTGGAGATCCTTAGAAGAGCGTAAATGACTAGCATATTTCTTCATTATTAGGGACTCCTAGATACTACCCCTTTTGTGTGAAGGGAAAATTGAAAGGTAAGGATGTTACAATTATCATTGATGGTGGGGCCACCCATAATTCCATTGATAAGATCTTGATTGTTTCATGTGGGATTCAACCTATTGAATTCAAGGGTTTTTGTATGATTTTGGTAGATGGATTCACCATCCCTTACACCACCAATGTTCCCAAGCTTAGCATCATGTTGAAGACACACTCTATTTAGGATGACTTTTATGTGGTTTATATTGGAGAGACCAACCTTGTCCTAGGCATCCAATGGTTGCATTCACTTAGAGAGTACACACATAATTACCAAACTATGGAGCTCAAATTTGAAATGAATAAAAAAAAGTGATCTTTCATGGTTTGAGTGATAAGGTACCATTGGAGGTGACATCAAAGGCCATGGAAGGCATCTTCCCTAAGAAGAATTCAATAGGGGCAGCAAGAAAGAATGTTTCTTCTAATTTGGAACAACCAATAAGGTATGCAAAAGAAAATTTATTTCCTTGTTTTTTGGGCTTAATAAATTTTGGAAATGAAGATGCTAACCAATCCCATGGAGGGAAATTTTTAGTTTGAAAGAAAGGAAACTAGATTTGAATTTTGCATTGTGAAAAGACCTAGGGTACACTCAAAAAAATCAGAACTTTATTGTTCAAAAAAATTAGTGTTTCATGAAAATAATTAAAATTTTTGTTGATTTAAAAAATCAGAAAATTTTGTGAATAATCAGCATTATTTATACTTATAAAATTCTAAGTCTTTTATGCCAAATCTAAATATGGCATACTCAGAAAATTCAGGAAAAAAAAGGTAAGGGAACATGTGAGTTTGAGGCATGAAATGGTGAGTTTGAATATTTTTAGAAGTTTAGGGAACATTGATTGCATAATGTTACCTTCTAAGGATGAGTTGTGAAGGAATAAATTCATGTTTTGGAGTCATAAGAGATCTGAAATTTGCACACACAACCAACCAATCAAGAGGGAAGTGGTTGGTTCTACCTTTATTTTGGAATATATGGACATGTGTTGGTGGTTTGGTGAAGGGTGGATCTCAAGCACGGTAAGAATACTTCCAACTCCTCTAGTGGGAATATTTCTGAGTCTTGAGTTCACTTTGAGGTGTGTGGGCAACATGAATAACCCTTTTATGTTCTCAAGGGTATCCACACATTTTTTTCCAACACCATCACACATGGAGGGCATTATCAAATATGAAAATGTTGAAGAGAATCAAAGAACTCTTATTTTCACTAATGTGTTTGTGTATTTTATAGGTGTTGATATAGGGGCAATCAAGGCCCAAAAAATTGAAGATTTCCTTAATGGAATACACTTTTCCAACCACCACAATGTTATCATTTCAGAGAAGTTGTTCTTTTTTAGCATCTTTTTGGCACATCTAAGGTATGGGACCTCCATGAAAGGGGAAAGGAAGGTTGGAAACTGTTGTTATTTTATTTCCAAATTGTATAATCAGCCAATAATATTCATAAATAGTAGCAAAGAGCTTCATTAATAGGTCTTCTTCCCATGGGAAGAGTCAAGGATCGAGAATTTATTAAATCCCATGGTTAAGATAGCCCATTAGTTATTTCAATTGCTTGAGAACAAGAAATTTTGGGTGGGGAGGATTGTCATGTCCCCATTTTATACATGACACTATTGAAGACCTTTAGCCTTGCCTAGTTTCCCAAGGGCTAAGGGAACAAGAGAGAAAAGAAAGGAAACATTTGGTTTTATTAAGAACTCTTGTAAAAGCATTATATTCCTATAATTTCACTTAAATTGGGGCCTTTTGAGGGTCATGGATACTAATCCACTTAAGTGGATTATAAGAGGTTTTATTTTTATAAATTAAAAAAGTATCAAAAGGGTATTTCGCTTCACATTGGGTACTTCACTTGGGGAGGAATATAAAAGCATTTGAGGTTTCATTTGAAAGGCATCTTGGATCATATTTTGAATTTATAAGTTTTGAGCATCAAAAATCTTAAGATTTTGAATTGGATATGAAAACATTCAATCAAATAGATTTAAAATGCAAACCCTCATTATTTCATGGGGTAACATCATCTTGGAGTTGCCATAGAACATCAAAATTTAGAAAAAGACAAAAAAAGGGTTTTTAAGTTGAGTGAATTGCTTAGAAGCTTGGTGAATTGTTAGAGGAGGTTGGAAACTAGGGTTTGGAGACCCAAAGTTTGATTTTTAGCTTTTAATACCCCTAATTTTAGGTTTGAATTAGATTTAGGGATGGAAACAATTAATTCCAACTAAGGTGACTTGATTGGGGTTGTGTGAGAGGAATTGTTAGGCTAATCCAAGCCTAAATATTACTCAATAATTTTATACAATAATTTATGAATTAATTATAATTTTTTTGAGGGTTTTTTAATACATTTTATCCTTTAATTTATTCAAAAATTCATAATAAATTATGCGTGTTTATTTAATAATATTTGTGCAATTTTATGAAGATCTAGTGAAATTGATGCAGAGTATCACAAAGAATCAAGAATGTAATTATATTTAAATGTAGCATAGTGGTCATTTAAAGTTTGGTTTTGGGTGTTATGAGTCCTTTAGATTCCATTATAATGTTTTAGAGTCTTTAGACAATCTTAATGTGTGTGCTTCTAGCCTCTAAAAGCTTTCCCGCCAATTTCCTAAGTTTAAAAAATTGAATTTGTAAACTATGTTATAGGTAATGTTTGAGTCTTGTGAGGTAGGTAAGGGTTGATTAATGTTTGGAAACAGTACTATATGGTCCTAAGAGGGTGATCATATGTGTCCCAACATGCTTAACATGATAAAACAATGTAATTTTAAGAAATGGTTATTGTAACTACCCTTTAACGTGGGCTAGCAAGAATAGGAAGCTTATTTGCAAATTTGGATATAATATAAGAATAGAATGTTGGTAAAGGATGTGTGTACATAGAGTAGGGTGGTAGATGAGAAAATAGATAGAGGTTTAAAGTATATAAATTACAAGAAAGATCAAGAATCAAATAAACCCTATTTACCTTGGTTCAAATTTTGTACATAGTCTTTGTATGTGTTCAAGAAAGATGAGTAAAGGTGGTGTTTGAAGAATCATTCTTGATTGATTATGAATATAATGGATGTGTTTTGTTGATATACATGTTTATATGGTGTTTTTGTATTCATTATTTTAATATCAAAATGAAAATCTATAATATAGTCTCTTTTGGAGCCATTATGCCCATACATAGTCAAGAGTGCTATGTAGTTTACATTGTGATGTTTGTTTGAGGAATCTTGCATAGTTTGAAGTGGAACCATTGGGTAGGTATTTATATTGATGATAATAATCGCTATGGAGGATTAAAGATCCATACGAAGCATCATTGTCTATCAAAAACCTTAATATATATTCATCTCAAAGTATTTTATGTAAACAGTAAAAAAGTTCATGAGTTGAGAGGTATGGTTGATAATTATGAATATATATTGGCATTGTTTTGAGTCCTAGCATTAATAAATATATTTTTATTAATCAAACAAGTCATTGGTCACACAATCATAAAGAAAGTTTCCTGAATGCTATTGTACTTGTTGGAGGTGTTTTGTGAAGGTGCATGCATAAAGAATCATTCAAGGAGTTAAATTAACCTTGGTAAGACCTTAAATAAGCTTCATATTCATTTTAGGATCTTTAAAATTCATTGAAATTCTCAAAACCATAAATTTTGTATACACAATCCTAGAAAGAGACTAAACACCTCGTGTTCTGGTTTGTCGGAGATAAATGAGGGTTAGACCAATGCAATTAATGGTTGAAGGGGTTGAAAAAAGTTAGGTGAGAAATTTTCTAGGTACTAGTTTGATTTTAAGTGTCATAAAATTCAATCTATGCATTTTATAGTGTTTGTTGCCCTGTCAACAACTAGCCTAGGGTTTCAAAATGGAAATTCAAATAAATTTTGTTTCCACTGTTGGAAATTGATAAAACTTTGTGATCATATGTTATTTGAAGTTATAAAGAGGATTATAGTAGTTTTTAGTTGGTATAGTATGGCTTGGTATGGATTCTTGGATTGTGTGCTTGATTGACGGCTAAAGAGGCCTAATTAGGTGAAGAGGGTGTTGAGTTAAGTGGTTTACCTTGAGATTTAAGCTATGAAATTTTATGGGGAGTTGAAAAGGGATAATGGGTACTAAAAAGTGGTTTTATATTGTTGATATCATATGTAGTTTGTTTTTAAAAAGGAGGATTACAAGGAAAAGAACCTAAAATAGAGAAATGAGAGCTAGGTAAGAGATATTGCCTGAAGTTTGTAATGATTTATTAAGTGATTGAAAGGAGATATATATGAGTAAATACGTGGTCCTATGAACCTTAATATGAATACTAGAGCCTTGGAAGCAAGTATTAGACCTTTTGAGTCTATGGATCTATCTGAAAGAGGTAAACTTAAGAAAGAATGGAGTGTGTAAGTTTTGAAGATAGGTTTGAGGTGGTATTTGTGATGAATCAGATCAAATAAGGAAAGTATAGATAATATTGAAATGATAATAGGTATTCATGAAAAGAGAAGATGCTATATAAATACAAACAGGGTTAAGAGCCTAATATAGTGATCAAGTCAGCTTCAAGAGTCAAGCAGGTACATACAAAGATCAAAGAAAGGAATTAAGATCTAATGATTAGAGTCAGATAAGTGAATGAATTTAGTGCATGTTGTAATTTTATCAAGTGTGTATGGTTTCCTCTTCATCATAAGTGTTTGATGCATGATAGATCAATCAAAAAATATAAATAAATTTTCAGATTGGGATGCCAAGAGTTTGAAGTAAATTTCATATTTTAGGAGGGAAAAACTTGCTTGTTTGAATCCCCATTTGGTGCATTGGGTTTAGCCTATTTTTATGCTAATTGAAGGGTTAATATCATCTAGGGTTTTCTATTGGAAAAATCAAAAAATGAATTTTTGTCTAGGGTTTATAGTAAAATTACAAAATTTAAAAAAAAAAAAAAAAAAAACCTATTTGGGAAATTTCAAATATCTCATGAAGAGAAATGTTATTCAGGTGGAAGGACACAATGCAACATTGAATTAATTCATTGCTACACTAAATCAAATTTTTAAAAACTTCAACAATCCACTTCCAAATAATGATACTAAGAACCAAAATAATGTTCACATGGAAATAACTACATAGACCAATTATTTTTGGTAAGTATAGCATAGACGGTACTATAGGTGTCATAAGTAGTTCATGAAAATAAGATCTATTTAATACATCATATGACCATGAGATTCCAAATGATGATACTAATAATGGTCCAATATTTATAGATTATTTTTTCAACTCACATTCTATGATTACATATGGCATTATGTTAGACAATGATTCAAGTCAAAATTAATTATGATGTCATTCATATCTAGTATAGAGTATACTCATCAAAACTTACTTGGAAAATGTTGGGATCATTTTTCATCCAAAGTAATTAGTTTGTTATGTTTTTGTTTTTATTTATTACGGGTTGGTTTCACCCGTTGGTTGGTTTTGTAACCAACTCTTTCCATAAGTTTTTAAGCTTACCATTGTATTAAAATAAGTATTGCATTTTCCTAAATATTTTTCTTTGTTATTTCTTCATCCTAGCCTACAGTGGTATTAGAGCTTGGTACCAAAGAATTTAAAACATAGAGGATTACAAGATGATTAATGGATAGCCACCAAATCAAGCACACAGTGCTACCTCATTGATGTATGACATCTTCACGACACACAGAGGAGGATTGAGAGTGTGTGTAGAGACAATTTGTTAGAAATTTGATGTTGCTCAATGTCTCTTAGTGGTGAAAATGATTTCAGTCTTGAATAAATCTATGATTTTATGTGAAAAATGCCAGAATTAAAGTGATCTAAAAGTAGTGTCAAAGTCCTCATACAAACCAGTATAAATAATTCATAGCAAAAAGTAGATCCATTGCCATTTTGTTTAAATGAGGAAGCAATTATTCCTCTTCAAGATCTCCATATTAGCTTCCCCGACTTGCATTATTTCACAATGAAAATCAACAAAGAAAAAATGGTAAATCACATCACAACCCAGTCTAATTTGGTAATGAAATAAAGGTAATACAAAAATTTTGTACGGTGTTGGAAGATAGACCCATATAGTGCAGTAATGGCATAGCCAAATTTTGTACGATGGTCTTGTCAATAATTTTTTAGATATCCAAGTCCATGGATTTTCACACAGGCAAGGTATTATCTTGATGCAATACAAATCTTTTCAAAAACCTAAAAAGCTTTACCTTTGGCTCCACCAAAGGCACACAATAAATTATTTTTCTTTGTGTAAGTACAAGAATATATTGGGTAAAATAGATTTCCATGCATATTTTTTTATATAATATATAGTATTTTTACTTTATATGATCAATATAATTGATTGGAAGAGGATATATATATTTTTGATAGTCAGGTGATAAAAGGAAGTGAGGGGTCCCATTGAAATTATTGACCAAAATTATTTTGACTTCATTTTGTATAAAGGAGTTATAAAGTTAAAAAAAGATTCTTATTAAAAATGGAGAAATAAGGATGTAATAGGTGTTATAAAAGGTGTAATTTGTTTTACAAGTCCTAGGAATCCTCTGTAATCGGAAGCTATTTTAAAGGTAAAGGCAAAACCTTGATAGCATTCCTTATTTTTTAATTTCATACCATGGCTAAAATTGTAAGCCTAATTTCTGAAAATGGATGCTTAACTCCTAAAAATTATAAGGAATGGTCAATGAACATGGAAAATACATTAATCTTCAATGACTTGTGGGAAGTAGTTGAAAATCAACCAACATTGCGCACTGATGCCACAAAGCTTTCATAATTTCATAGAAGTGACAAACATGCCCTTGATTTATTGAAATCAATTTGCAATGCACAAGTTATAATTCACATAGAGGCCATCAAATCTAAAGCTTGGAAAGTATGGAAAGCTCTAAAAGACTTCTATGATAAACAACTTGCTTATAAGAAAATTGATCTTCTTATGTAGTTGTTCAACACTAAACTAATAGATGATGAATATGTGTTATGAATTAAGAATTTGAAACAAGAATATGGCACTACTGTTGGGAAAATTGATGATGAAATGCTCATTTATATTGTTTTAAATGGCCTTAGTCCTAGCTATAGTAACTTTCTAAAAATGTTACAGCTTAACGTTAAGCTTTAAAAATATACTTTTTATTTCATTTGTGAGTTGCTCACTCAACATGAGCGATAATTTATAAAGAAGAAGAAAAACTACTGAGACGGGCCACTATACCAAAATAGGTAATCCATTAAATGAGCATAATAGAAAGCATTCTTCAAAGAAATTTCAAAAATAGAAACACTCTCCATAGCAAAACTCTAGACATAAGCATCATTATGGACATAGGGATCATTCTAGTTCTCCAAAGCATAGACATCATTCTAGTTCTTCGAAGCATAGACATCACTCTAATTCTCATAAGCATGAGCATCACCACAAACATTCACATGGACACAAGCACAAGCACATACCTTCTTCTTCATGTGGCTATTCTTCCTCTAGTTCCAATGGACGTGAGAGAATATGCTACAATTTTGGTGGCATAAGACACCTCTCTATAGAGTACCCATCCAAAAGGAGGTCCTCTCAACATCGACAGAAGGCAGAAGCAAACATTGTTGGTCACTCCAATCACTCTTCTAGTTCTTCTTCTAGCTATTCTTCTACATATTCTTCTAATGGATGGGATGACTATGAATTTACTTAATCTATAGTTGATGACTATATATTTTAAGATGGTAATACACCCATCTTGTGTGAGCTTCTAGGCTCAAGATTGAGATTTATTGTCGTAGCATTTTTTGGTTTGTGTAGTTTGCTTTCATAGATCTAGTGTTGATACGATCTTTGATGTGGAACATTTCATTTGTTTGTAATTTGTTTATTTGTTTCACTAATTCTCACCTCTTGCATGATAGGGGAGAAGATATTGCATATTAGCTTTCAATCAGTCATCGGTGGTTGCAGTATGAGTCAGCATTGTTAGTGCTAAGAAAAGGCCTATGGGAGATGTTGGCAATTTTTGGGCATTAGTTTGAGATGTACCATACACATTACTAGGGAAATCACTTTTTGGATATATTTTATGTGAGGATCGATGTAGTTGGACAGAGCATGATCTTGTTTTACTTTGGTGTAGGGATAATCAAGTTGTTGATCAGTCTAGGATACATAGTGTATCAGTTGCAGTTGTAGTAGAGTCTACTTAGATGACTCACAGTTCATTGCTTCAGTCTTTTTATACCCCTTTGGATCAAAGGGGAGTTTATTGGGATCATTTTTGATCCAAAGTAATTAGTTTTTTATGTTTTCATTTTTATTTATTACGGGTTGGTTTCACCCATTGGTTGGTTTTGTAACCAACTCTTTTCGTAAGCTTTTAAGCTTACCATTGTACAAAAATAATTATTACATTTTCTTGAATATTTCTATTTTTTAATTTATTTATCCTTACCTACATAAAACCCAAGGTTATTAATATTTATGATGGTCTCGCATAGACAACCATTAGTTATACTATATTACTAGTTACCATAGGTCATAAGACCATTTTAGTATGGTTATACATATTTAGGATAATGGTACATATGATATACTACTTGGACACTGATAGATAAATGAAATAAGAGCCATATCGTCCACATTATGCCAATGCCTTAAGTTTGTACATGATAACAAATTATGAGTCACCCATCCAACATCATAAACAACATGATATATATGTAAAGTAATTCATAAAAGGATAATCATTTAATTGCACATAATATCTACTACAATTTCACCTCCTATAGTTATGGTTACTACAATTTTTGATTTCTCAAGTTACATTTCCTAGAACTAAAACTCTTACAATTGCACTACCCAGAGTTATAATATCTACTTTTCCACATCATACAATTTTCCTGCCACCTATTCTATATTCATACTAAATCATTTACAAAGAGTTCAACTATACCAAGAAATATTTGAACTAATAGGTGTGCTTCTTTTAGAGAAGTTAAAATAGATCATATATCCCATCACTATAGTGTCTCTCATTTGGATGATGACTCAAGTTACTAAACAACTTGTGACCATATTTATAATACTCATAGTGATTCATCTACTCCCCACATTCACCACCCATGACACCATTTAAGAAATATCATGAAATTTATGATGCATTTAGTATAAAGTTATATGTGATTATCAATTAGCCTAACCATCCTATTCCATGTGCTTCATTGATATACATTAATTTACATAGATTGTGTAACTTATTTCTTTTATGTGATGTTCCTTCTTCCCTTGAGTTTCTCCTTACCCCATGCTTCTTCTAGATTTTAAATTTATGTTATGTGCTTGTTTTACATTAACATCCTCTTAGCCCCCTAGTTTATGTTGTTTGTTAGGTTTCCATAGCCCTTGCCCTTTCATAATTGATCCCATTCCAAACACTTGCATAAACTTCCCAATGATTATAGTATACATATTGATACCTTATATCCTAGCATGCCCTTATTTCAAAGGGAATTTATAGTTTATTAATAACTCTCATCTTCTTCTTTCTTTTAGATTTGTTCCCCTTTGTTTTTATCTTATTTTCTTCTCCTCATGAATGTGCCCCTTGGATTTTAAACTCTTTATTGATTGAGCTTCCCTTGATTCTTGTGGCTTCTACCCCTTGGCATCCTCTTTGTGTGATCTCCTTCATCTACAAAATCATAAAATGAAAAGAAAATGAAAAACATAAAAATTAAAAAAATATTTTCCTTTATCTTTTTTAATACATATCATGCTTATCTA
The DNA here is from genome assembly GCA_037957365.1 of Torreya grandis. NCBI lineage: Eukaryota > Viridiplantae > Streptophyta > Pinopsida > Cupressales > Taxaceae > Torreya > Torreya grandis. The sequence goes on along the minus strand of JARHVA010000040.1, from coordinate 1,866,216 downwards.
CATATGTTATATGATTTAATATACATATTACACACAGTATTCTAATTGTATTATTTGAGTGGGTGAGATGCAAGATATACATGTTACACGTGATCATAGACTTATAAATTTTATGTGGTTACACTTATGCCCACACCTAGGGGCATTGTCACATTAGTGGATTGCCTATATTGGGTTAATATTTCTAATGGGTTTATGGTACTATCCTTTCTATTTTTCATTTATCATATAGAGCCACCTAAATTGATTACATATATCTTGTTCTTACTTACATTTTGTGTGTTACATGGCTACATTGCATGTTCTCTTGCATACCCTATGATTGTTATATTGTCTGTATGGGTGTGATTTTACTTGTGTGTTTATGTACATGTTTCATCCCAATGTTTTATCTAGTGTTGTCCATATATGATCCTATAGTCATCATGTTTTGTCAATTATTTCTTGTGGGTCATATTTCTTACTATATAATTACACGATTGTGTGTTATTTCTTGCCTATATTATGTGATATCCTATTATTAGTGCAATTATCCATATCATGCACAATACTACTTACATTATACTAGTATTATTTCTTACATTGTCATGGTCTTTGTCATGCATCTATTGGAGCTTATTACAATTATTTTATGTGTGTTTTGTTACCATATCTAGCCTACCTAGTGGTACCTTGATACATTGGGTCATATCCTTTGTCCCTAATTTATCTTTTTATTTGGGGAATAGTACCCACACCTATCTCATGAGCTGCATTGATACTATTTATATCTTTCCATGAGTGGCATCATACCCTTTAATTCCTAGATATTATCATCCAGATATTACACATATATAGCTTACCACACATATATAGCTCACCATACCGATCCCTCACCTCAAAGGGGGAATAGATTTAGATATTTGTACCACCATATATTCCATAGGACAATTGAATTATCCTTACCAAGAGTTTACAAATTTATACTTACCAAATCAAGTAATGGATATTTTCCCCATGCTTTCCCTTGGGCTCTTGAATTTTACAATATTTAGTCTTACTACTAATAATTTCCCGAGTGACACCATGGTTCACATACTACTAGGTATATTTGTTCCTATGCTCATTTTTTAATTTTATTTCATTTGTTTTAATATTCACACAAACTTATCAAGACATTGACTACTTGCATGCATTCTCAATTATTTGCAGGTACCTCAGATTTACCAAAACCAAGACATGATTGAGTTTATCCCAAGATTCCAGATTCTTCATCTTTCCATCCATTAGGTAATGTTCAAGTACGTGATCAATGTTTTTTTATTTTATACATGCATAAATTCACGTACACACACATCACAGTGGGGCATTATGTAGACACCTAATATTGGTGCAAGACCTTTTTCCATTGTCTTTTTCTTTCTGTACCAGACTTCAAATTTGTTTTTTACATTTGGTTATTTTAATATTCCTTCAAACCAAATTACACTTCCATTCGCCTTGATTCTTATGCATTTCCTCATAAACATGTCAGATATATTAGTTGTCAACACCAAGATCCTAGTTATCCATCCTCTATTCAAATTAATTCATATTCAGTCTTTTTCCCTTTGGGCCAAATTTATGGTTTTCTAGTTCTAACCCTCTTCCTTTTGTGGGTCTTTTCCACCTTGTGCCTTGTCTTCTGTTCATCATTACCTTCTATGGTCGAACCATGTTCAAAGTGTCCTAGACACCCTATATATATAAATTTACACTAATCCATTTCATGTATTCTATCCATAACATGAAGCTTATAACTCCAAGTTACCATTGCACACATTAATCAGATTCATTCCACACATGTCAAGGATACTATACACTGAGCCTACATTGCATCAACATCTTTCCAAGTATGTGCCATCACATCTTGTACCAAGATAAGATCATAGTACAACATATTGTTGCATTTTATTATCTATGGAAAGTATTTGAATTCATTTCTCTCATTTTGGTTGGGATTCACTTACAAGCATTAGAATTACATAGAACCCTAATTATAAGCATGTGAGATGAGTAGTTATAACTCCTCACGAGGTTGCCCAGGATGGATAACATGCACATTTTATTCTTCTTGTGATACTGTCATTATTTATATCTAAGTCAAAGGAGAAAAAAATAGAAAATTATGCCCATCAATTTAGCGAAGCGAATCCAAGCTCTTGATCATCATCTATCTTAAAAACCACTTATAAAGTTACAAAGCCCAAAAAATAGTAGAGGTCAAATATGTAGACCTACAACAAAACAACATCATATGGTTAGAACTAGTGGGCAATTTTATTTCTTTTAATTATTGCAATTAGATATCAATATTATCATTCTGTCAGTCTTAGAATTTTGCTTCTAGATTCAAAAAAAAAAGCTACAGTAATCAAGTATGCTTGTTTCACTATTCTTTATCTATCTTTCTATTTTCATTCATTGTTATTGATTTTCTAATAATTTATTAGTACTTCCAATTTTTTCAGGCATTAAATCATATATGATTATTATTTATTACTTTATTATTATAAATCTAAATTGGTGATGTAGTTTTATCATATTGTGCAAATATTAATCCTCACTGTGTGGCAAATAGTTAAAACACATATTTCTAACATATTAATTAACTACTTGGAATGAGAATTTAGTATCTACGAAAAAACATAATGCATTCTTCAACATGTTTTGGGCTTACCTTTGTTGGTTAATTTGGTTTCTTTCATTTTTTTATTTGTAGTATGGGCTTGACATAGTATTGATTTATTTTAGGACGAAAGATTGGAGGAGAGGAAAAGAGAGGATGGTAGGAGAAATAATAAATTCTTCAATGTTTTTTAGTGTATAATGTGCTTTTAAACATAGTTTGCAATTGCATATTTTTTTAGTTTTATTGATACAATTTTCATTTTAAAAGATGCACTTAGTGATATTTGAATGACACATTTTGTCAACATATCTTGTAGAGAGAGACAAGTCCTCTACATTCACAAATGTATTCATTTTCAACCCCACCAAAAATTGGATTGACCCCTCCCTCCATGTACAAGGACACAAAAAAAAAACTAAATAATTACGATGAAAATATTCATTCTCTTGCTTTGAAAAGGAAACACAAGAGACAATGATATTCACAGACATATATCTACCATTGATTTTAAATGAAATTAAAAAAAATCATTTAATTTTATATTATGATATATGAATGGTCAAAATATCATGGTAGTCCATATAGAATCAAATTAGTTTACACATTCTAAAGGTTGGATATCTAGTGAATGATAATATAATATGTGATGTTTGTCATACGTATTATTTATCTCGTGTGATAGTTTATAATATGACATGTCATTCATATCATTTATCTCATGTGAAAATTTAGCATGTGATGCATTTATCTTGTGATGGAATGTGTCATTGATTTCATCATGGCATATATGTGACATGTGACACATGTCTTGTAAATGTGATAAGTGGTGTAAACGTGACATCTAACATATGAATTATAAATGTGGCAAGTGACTTGTAAATGTGACATGTGACTTGTAAATTAATTTAATGATAGAATGTGTCACTCATTTCATCATGACATATAGGTGGAATGTGACATGTAGCTTGTAAATGTGATGATGATATGTTGTAACACTAATTTAAATCATAAATGTGATTGTTGTGACTTTTAAATGTGATGATCACATGTCAAACATTAAATGTTCTCAAGCATTGTGCATATATGATATTCATTATTTCAAAATACATTTAATATGACTCTTTCTTCCTTGTCACGAACCTCAATGCAACATGTGATTGTTGTCACATGAGATGTACATATATTTTACATAGGAGTTATGCATATTTATGAGTGTTTTACCACATTTTCATTACAAGTGCTTTTATTTTTTTGTATAGTATGAGCCATTGAATATATTGAATTCTAATGGTTTGTTTTATTGTCTTTATAGGCCTCATAGCGTTTGGGAAAAAGTGAGTTTGGGATTGCAAGATCAAGCTTATTTCTCTCTTTTGATTGCTCTTCAACTTGGTATGTAATAATTCCTTACATATTATAAATTGATATCTCTTGCATAAAATGAGATCTTGTTTTCTAAACTTTGAATTTCGCATCTTAATATTTGTCTAACATGTAGATAAAGTCATCATAACTGATTCTTATTATGAGATTTTCCATAGTTGAGTATTACTATGTATTTTGTTATCCTTTAAGATTAATTTTATGAGGGCATATTTATGTTTTCCTTGGTTTCCATCAAGGTTTTTGTAAGATTGTTATAAAACATAAAGACATGAAATCATAGTTTCATTCTTTTTTTATATTTTTTATCAAAATAAATTTGGAAAGGAAATTTATTGGGATGAATAAATTTACTAAAAACATGCATGTTTATTTGCTTACACTAAAACATTTAGCCCATGAACACAAAAGTATTGAAATCACATTGAAAAAATATTAGAAATCTCTTATTCTATTGATAGGTAGATATGTACAAAACATTGCATGTTACAAACTAACTCTGCATATATAATGAATCATTATAGGCAATAATGCAACAAGTTTCACTTATGTGAGTGAATTATTTCCAGTCATCATCTAGTAGACCTATCTAGCTATTTGCAATCATTATGTCCCTTGAGGACATCATTTGAATAATGCACATTGCTTTGTATGTTGGAGTTTGGTGGAAATTATGTTCTTTTTATTTATTGGATATAATTTCAATTATCTGTTGGTGGATCTCTATAGATGTTCAAATATAACTTTGTAGATTTTTTTTATTGAGTGTGAATTGTTAGTGTGTTATAGTGTGATTTATTTTTGGAATCAAGTGCATGGATATTATTATTCTTGTGTTTCTTTTGTAGTGTGGAAATGATTAATTTGAAATGAGCCATTTGACTTGCATTTCTTATGTAGTTTGGACTTGGCAAGGACGGAATTTGGAGTGGGGAATAGAAAAACTTTTAAACCGGTTGAACCTAAATACAATGTCAAGATATTTAAGAGTGACTCTATAGTGATTAAGAAAACTGAGGGGGAAACCAAACAAGTATCTGAGTAACCATTCACATGAGTTTTCATTATATTTTATAGTTGGATTGATATTCAAGATGTATATGATAACATGAATGAATTGAAGATTGAATGTGAACTATAAAATTTTAAAGACTACATAACATAGAGTACTTAAAACCTTTACAAACATATCATAGCTCTTTTTCTTTCTTTGTTTCTTTTTTTAAAAATATTTGGATTGATATTCAAGATTTATATGATAGCATGAATGAATGAAGCATGAATGTGAACTATAAAAATTTAAAGACTGCATAACATAAGAGTTTTTAAAACCCTTCTGAACATATCATAGCTCTTTTTTCTTTTTCTTTTTCTTTTTCGTTTTCTTTTTTCTCAAGGCAAGAGGGGCAGGATAGTTATCTAAGCTTATAAATTATAATTATAACTTAGATAAAAAAAAAATTAGGATTGATTCTCTCGTTGCATCAAAGTTATATAATGGATTTTTTTAGAAACCATTCACTAATAAGTAGGGTCAACCTTGAAGCATTTCATAAATTAGTGTTGTGTTGGCCTTTGATAAGTAAACTAAATCACTTTCGCTATTGACATGCATTCCCATATTTTTGACAAATTAATCTTAGGTTGGCATTTATTAGTATCATTTTATATAGTTGTTATTCAATTCCATGCATATTTACTTATTTAACAATTATTGACATACAACTTCCATGCATTTGTCCCTATTATTCAATTTTTTTCATGTTAATATCATTTAATATTTAAAAGGCTTTCCTTTTTCACTTTATCTTCTAAGTCATCCTTATTTATTTCAACTTTTCCTTATTTTTCATTAAACCTGAACTTCCTTTTAACCTCATTCTTGTTCATTTTGTTTTATGTTTGATAACAATGTTATCTTTGATTGACCTCTTGTTATTTTTTGCAAGGTTTAGAGTAACTAATAGTGGATTTCAATCTATTGCGGAAAGTTGTGATGGCCATATTCCTAGAAACCAATTTTTAAAGGGTGTTGCCAACCCACATCAAAAATGTTGAATTCCTTTGAAAATATGATGGCTATTAAGCCAATGTATGGGCAAATTTTATAAAAGGTTGAGCTATTGAAAAAAATTAAAAATTTGAAATGTGTAACACGTATCTTATTTGAGTTGAAAGATTTAATGAGGTGTATACAATCGACAAGCTTAATGTACATGTGTTGAAGATTGGAGTTTAAAATCTTAGAGAGAATAAAATGATTGGGAGAAGCTTTTGGAAATAATAGACAATTACCTGAAGGAGATTCAAGTACATCATCTCAACAAGGTGAACAAGGATAACACGACATTACATGAAACAATTTCCAAGTTGGCTGTAAATTATCTTAATAAGCTTACTTCCATTCTCAGTCTTGAGGAGTGCCCAAAAAAGCATTAGAAATCAATGTATAGAAAGGAAATTGTTTGACTTTTGATAATGTTGAAGAGAGGGTCGATGACAAAATTCAAATTAATATGGTTTGATAAACCTTGTTTGACATTGTGAAGCTTAGAGGTGAATTAAGATGAGATTATATTTCTAAGATTGTAATTGGGAATTAATCCAAGCATATAATGTGAATTTCTCCATATTTGTAGCAAATCAATTGTTGCCTCTTATTTTTTGCTACTCATGTAAATTGTCTAAAAAATTGTCTTATTTTTTGTTGATAGTGAAAATTGTATAGAAATCTTATTTTCTGATGCTTATGAAAATTTGTAACAAATCAATTGTTTTTGCAAGATGTCGAAATAGTTTGAAACTTTCTAACTATTGTGGATATTGTATTTGTAACAAATTTGTTTCACACATGTGACTGTAAGAGTGTTAAGGTTATGATAGGAATGGTTACCATAAGATGTGTCTAGTCTATGAATGTGCAAATATACTTACCATATTCGTAAATAGTGCAGCCCAATATTTCAAAGCTCTAACTATGAAGGATTGAACCACCCTATAGCCCACAATCTCATTTTTGAGGTATGACACAAGTAACTTCTCAAAACTAACTTCTTACTAGTTAATTCCATAATACTAACCATTGAAGGCTTCCAATGGTGAAATAAAAACCTTAGACGCTTCTTATATACTAATAGGTGCATGGAGACTAAAGTTATATACAAAACTATCAAAGGCCCAAGTATCGAAAGAACACCACACTTCACTAATAATAATGTGTCAGCTTAGCAAATAATGATTTTTTTTTTTGTAAGCTTGTATTAATAATAATGCATTGGCTTATCGAATAACAATATTTTTTTGTTAGTTTTAAAACTATTGGAATATAGTTTCTAAAATAAAAACAAAACAAAAAATTCGCATAAAAAATTAGGGTAAATTTGAGGAAAAAAAAAAACTAATGATGTCAATTATGTTATCACTTTTTGATTACCAAGATCCTAATTAGGTGAGGTGAAAACATTTGATCGATAGTCACAAAAAACCCTAAATTGTTGAATTAGTTGAGAAACACAACCCTAAGGAGTGTTCTAATACTAGATGTTAGGAACGTATTTGCACATAGATTAATTCAATAACAATTAGCAATAAATTGAAAGAGATAGAAATATTGTATTGAAATAATAGAAGCACACTACACATTATCGCAAACCTCTTTGAGGAGACAACCTCCTTTGAGCACAACTCAATACAAAATATTTGATAGATGATTGTTTCTATTACACAAGCTATTTATTTAAACCAATATACTCAAGACAACTACCATATTTCATATATATGAAATAATTACAAATATCAAATGAGATAACTTACAAAACATATGCATCCAATCTTTTATTAATAGCACCTAAAACACACTAAAAGAGTTAGCATAAAAAGATCCTAACAATATATGATATAAATAAACAACCATTTTATCCAATTATTCATCTAAAAAAACTTTCATCTTAATCACACGATCCTTGCCAAATATTAAGATCCCCTCATCACAAATTGGAATAGCATTCATCCATGTGAAACATGACAAATCTCTTTAAGATAATTAGCCGTTTTCAAAAAAAAATTGTCATATTGAGTCATCATTTGAAGCATAAAACAATAGAATCATTTCCAAGTTAAACAAGGTTTTTATAGCTCTTGCAATATAGATTGAGTGGCCAAATCGGATTATGCAATATCTTTTCAAATAAAGATAGATAAAGTGGTCAAAGTATGAAAAATAAGTAGGATGACTAGTGATGATACAGTTCAAGGGTGTACAAAAGCAACATAATTCAATATAAATATGACTGAACCAAATGAGGTTTTGCAAGAGCATTAGAGCCCCCAACTTCAATGTTTAAAATGTCATTCCCGTTGTTCAAATGTAGGTGTATATATTAACATGGTTTGGCAATTAGAATATTGTTTAAGAGGATCAATTTATTGGATATGAATTTAAATGACAAACTCCAAAAAAAAAAATTGTTGCATTAAATATATTTTAATTCACAGTTGTAAGTTAGAGAAAATTGAAAAAATAAATAATAAATCTGATAAAACTAAAAAAATCCTTAGACATGATAAGAGTGGTCCTTGATAATATGTGTGAGAGAGAGACAGAGTGTGTGTGTGTGTGAGTGAGTGTGTGTGTGAGAGAGAGAGAGAGAGTGAGAGAATATGACAAGTCTTCATTGTCATCAACTGATGTAGGAAGGGGTGTCATTCATAAACCTATGTGGAAATATTCAATCCAAAAGAACCATCACAAGGACGTTCACAAAGAAGAATGTCAATGACTGCCCAATGTTCATAAACATTGTGATTCAATTTCATCATTATGAGTGTTGTTGGCATTCACCACGTGTAAAGAATTCCATATTATGAACATTAATGTTTGCATAATTTTCACTCCAATATATTTTAATCAAAATGTTTTTACTATTGGGACGTTTCAGGGTAACTTTATTATTCAAAATAATAAATTGAAGGTTACACAGTAAAATGGCTGGTAAAAACACGACACTAGCCCTCACCACCCCCTTGTTGGCCAGGCAAAGCCAAGCAAAGGCAAAATAAAAAGCGAGCCCTCAGGGCAACCATGCTGGTCCGGGAAAACTATCAAATTGTTTTTCATTTGATGACATTGCTGACATGAACAATGATAAAACAAATTCTGAAGGCATCCTCTAGAGTGTTTCCATAGTGTTAGAAATAATAAAACAATACATGAATAAATAGAAATAGAAACTGTATTTATATCATAAATAAGTAGGTTAAAGGATAAAGCAAAGAAATAAATAAAAAGAAATAGCGCAAGGAAAGAAATACATCTGAATAAAACATTAAAGTTCAGTTCCACGTAATGTTAATGCTAGTAATCTTTTGACTTCTTCCAACAAATTTAGGAAATCTCCATAGCAATAAACATGGAACAAACCACCACATCCATTCTCATTGTCAATTATAAAATTGCTTTTAACACAACTTTTCGCGAGAAATCTGATGCTCAAAGCTCAGATTGATAATGAAAATTTTGCACTGACATCTCACATGCCCATTTCTAGTTGAAGATTAGAATTTCATTTTACTTGTCCAACTTTGCATGTAATGAGATGTATTTGTAGGAATGCTTGCCGTTGCGTCAAAAGGTCGACCTGTTAACGCCCGATACAAACCCCAGATAAGTACCCACGGGAGGCTGTTAGTCCATGTCACGAATCCCTAAGGGGGATGCTGGCGATTAGTCCAACAATCCCCCCCTCAGCATCACCCGAGGGGATTCGAACCCGTGACCACGGCTCTGATACCAATTGTAGGAATGCTTGCCGTTGCGCCAAAAGGTCGACCTGTTAACGCCCGATACAAACCCCAGATAAGTACCCACGGGAGGCTGTTAGTCCATGTCACGAATCCCTAAGGGGGATGCTGGCGATTAGTCCAACAGTATTTTTAGTTTATACTAAAAAGAAAGAGTTTGATTGTTCAACTCGTGCAAATGAGAAAAAAATCGCACTCTTGTAATAGCCAAAACATTCTAATACAACACTTCTATTTTTCCTGATAAGTGAGAAAAAAAAAAAATTTACTTGAGAAAAGTTTGTACAAAAACCTTGCTCATGAACTATCTGCCTTGGATTCTACAGAAAATAAAAGACTAGAACTCAATTGTAGAGAACATGACACAGATGACTGAGGAGCTAATATAAGACTAGGTGTTGAGTGTACAAAATTTGCCCGTGAACTTGCCCAGCTTTACATTTTCTGTAATATACTGATTGACTTGGCATAGAGAATAAAATTCTAGATTCGTTACTAGTCGCTTCCAAAAACTATTTGCCGAAGATACAGATTTAAATAATAATACTTATGCTCCTCAAACATAGCATAATAAACAGAAAGGAATGGTAGAACAAGTACACCTTAAACAGCGTTGAAAGTCCGGTTTCCTCCTTATTTTGGCTAAGGAATCAGAGTTTTACATTTTGACGAGGAGCTTCTTAGCTTCAGTAATTGCAGCAACCTTCGAGTCTGATGGTCCAGATGAGACAGCCAGTTTGCTGACAGTCGGAACATTTTTGATATCAGTTGGACCTAGTCTCTGGATGGAAACATCTTCAGAAATTGCTCGCGTGTATAAATATGAAATTAAATAATACAACAAATGTAAAGATACAAAATTTCTTCTTATGGAGCATATGTTATTGGGGTTCTGGAACATCAAGATTTGGAAATTCTGGAGTATCAGGATTTTGAAATGTTGAAGTAAATACTGCCTCAATCATTTCCTTCACACTGTCACAACCAATAATGGAAATGTTCTCCCACTCATAACCTCCGATAGACTTCATGGATGAATTAGGTATAACACATTTTTTAAATCCCAGCTTGTCAAGTTCATTTATCCGCATATTCATCCTTGCAACCTAGCATCAAACAAGAAACATATAGTCAAACATCGTGATGCTAGAAACATGCAAAAGATGGATGCAAAGGAAACAATAACTTTCCTAGACATCGTAACTTTATCGATGATTCAAGACTATAACCATTAATATACATTTGAATTGAATATTAAAAATTACTTAAATGTTTAACAACGGAACCCTTTACCTCATTAAGAACGACCAACTCACTTTTAAACATCTACGATATGAATCACAATTACAATGTGACTTGTTCTGATGGATTTAAACCAGCATATCTTCAAATATAAGATAAAGAAAGCACCAAACCCAAGTTAAATTTTAAGTAAAAATATGAAAAAACAAAAAAAAATTGAAAGTAAATAATGTGGTTGTGGATCGAGATTTACAAATAATCTTCATCGACCTTTAAGATTCATCTTTTAATGGAGAATTTGGTGGCATTTAAATAACACCGTCCGTAACGCAAGTGTCGTATTGAGTAGGGTTTTTGAGTAGGGGTCTTTTTGGTTATGCAGACAGATTGAGCATGGGTGCTGGAATTGCAAATCATTTGTTCTAAAAGTTTCGGGAATGGGTGCAGGTTCATACAATGGGCAAATAACACTGATCGTAATGCATAAGTCATCTAGCTAGGGTCTCAATACATTTCAGAATATGTAAATCTAGCTCTCATCAGCTACTACGTGCATCCTCGATCATCAATTCGTTTCCTGCACTTCCCAGTCCTATGCCTAGCCCCTGCCAAGTCTATTCATGTGCCACATAATATAATCTCACTACAGGGGCTCATTTTTGCCATGTTTTATTGGCCGAACTATTCTGCCACCCAAAAAGTACGGCGAATTTTGATTTTCAACCCGAAAATTTGGCAAACCTTGTTATATACGTTACAACTTAATGCGATTCTTAAATTCTTGGATTGACATGCTCCCTGGTTACTTAAAGTCTCGGAGATAGGAGGTGGGGTTCCTAGGACGACCCCAAAAAATTCCATATTTTATGGATAGGAGGTAAAATAATAAATATAAATTAATATTTAAACATTTAATTTTAATCAACGGAATTTAAGGGTTTAAGCTTTATTTGATATATTCAATATATTTTTGGGCATTACGTTTCAATGTTTTTACAAAACTTTTAATTATAAATACAAGGTCTTATTTGAGAGGAATAATCTGAAAATATTTATTTATATATATATATATATATAAATATATTTAAAGTAAACAATTATATTATTAGTTACAATTATAAAATAAAATAAAAAATAGTTAATAATTCCAAATATTTTTATTTATATTTTATAATATTAAATAACTTTAAACTTAATATAAATTAAAAAAATATAAATCTAATGGTAAAATTAAATTAATAAAACTAAATATAAACTAAATACTAAATCTGAACATAAATCTATTTAAAAAATCAACCAAAAAAAAATTAAATGGAATCCACTTCGTTTTCTCTATTCGTTGATGGTATTCGCTCTACGTGTGTCGTTCGGCTCTTTATCTTTTGTTTATCAAAAATCATTTATGTGGTGAACATTCGCATCATCTACCTTCACCCTAAGTAACAAGAATAAAATTCATTTTAAGTTCATCAATTGATAAAATTCAAAACAAAATTATCCTTAAATTCCAACCATAGAAAAACATAAAAACATATAATTTTATAAATAAAATGATTTTTTAAATTTAAAAATAAAATTAAATAAAACAAATCAATATAATTTAAAATAAATATAAATTAAAAAATAAAATAAAGATTAAAAGAGAAATTGAAAAGTAAAAAAATAAAATATATATATATACAAAATATTAATAAATATAATATATTAATTAAAAAATGAATAAAACTAAAATGTAAAATTTTAAATTTTGAAATAAAACGAATTAAAAATGTTTAGAAGATTAGATAAATATAAAAAAAATAAAAATGAAAAAAAAAGAAATCGAATTTTAAAAAAATTAAAAAATTATAAAAATAAAAATAATATGCAAATCATATTAAAAATAAAATAAAACACAAATTAAAAAAATAAAATGTACACTTCAAAATTTAAAAGAAAACAGAAGTTATAAAAAATAATTTAACCCACCCTAACTTTCACCCGCAGTTGAGCAGCTCCTCCTCATTTCGCAACAGCAAACAGTAAACGCAAATGATGATGAGTGAAAGGCTTCGAACTGGGCACGTCGCATGTCAAATAACTCCTTCACGAGGTCAATCAACACCGGCACCAGCCCAGATGCAAGCAAAAACCTTTCCAGGCCTCTTTTGACAGTCGTTGCGTATTTACTTTTTAGCCATTTGCCAAATTCACCGTGAATCTCTTGCCATTTGCCTTTGCATTTTTTGAGGTTTTTTTTCGGGGGTGTTTAATTTTATATATTTTTATATTTAAAAAAATGTCCAAACCCCACATATTAATCTGGAAGATGGAAAAAATGCGCATCATTCTGGGTTTCCCTAGATGCAGACGAACCTTATGACTATACTTTTAAAACTGAAATTACATCTTTCTAAACCCTGATGCTACAATCTCATGAATCTTTTCTTCTACGAATACCTAAATGAGATCCTTGCTCCATATGTATACATACTACTCTCATATAATCACCCTTTTTTTCTTACAATTGACATGCTATGATGGTCCTAACTAAGACAACCTCCTTGCTCCTAATATTTAAGAGGAATCTGATTAAGAACTATCACAACAATAGAGGCAACTGATCCCGAAATATGATGTGGAAGAATCAACAAAATCTGTAGGGAAGAAAAACAACAGGGAAATGGTTTGAAGGTGACAATGTGTCAACTTATCTAAATTGACACAAACAATGTCAAATCGATGCTACTAGGTCAAAGAAAAATCTAAAATTCAGCTTGATACTTGGTCTTGGGTGTTTCAAGGTACCATGTCAAGAGTCAACCTTAAGTTTGAACCTTTATTTCTAGGAAGATATTTGTAATTGTCTACAACCAAAGTTTTCTAGGGGCACGCACCTGACCCTTTATGGGACCATACCTGCACCAGGTATGCAACCCACACCTGCACCAGGCAGCTTAATGTACCCACACCCACATCGGGTGTGTTTCCTTAATTTCATATGCATCTTATAGAAAATCAACAAAGAAAAAACTGAAATGGTCAAATAAAAAATTCAAAATGTAGATTTTGTTAAAAACTTTAATGCATATTACCATTCACATTGCATTGTAATCAGCTATTACCTTTAGATATGTAGTAACGAACAGTTTCTGAACATTTTGGATATTATTTTGTGATTGGCTCGTGACATATATTGAAGCATGGGCTTCTATAATATGATAGACATTCTATAAATCAATGATAATGTGATACAAGCATAGATTTAAAAATCCATAGAAATCGCCGATAAATCGAGAGTTGACCTTGAAATGATTAATCTTCTAATAAATTGGGAGCAGAGTTTTTCTGATAAATTAGCAATTTTTGCCAAGTTATAACAGCAATTACTCAGCACAAAATCATGACTTTATTGTCACGACTCACCCAAGGAGAGGATGATAGCACATAAAGAAAAAATATATATTTTATGCTTATTTCTGCATTTTTTCCTTACGATTCATGACTACAATGCACAACTAGTGAAGCTAGGGTTTTCTGGTGATTTTTGAATCTATGTTTAGACTCTTAGAGTGATTGACAGTGGTACATGCTGATACAGTGAATGGAGCAGAGTTTTCATTGTTCAAGGCTGCCTCAACGAATACATACTGATATAGTGATTAACAAGGCCAAAGGGTATACAATAATAAGTATACACAGTCCCACAACCTACAATTTCCTACCACTTTTTAATACATGCTTGTTTTCAGGCCTCAAAGAAAACACAGCCTACAGCGTACAACCTACAAATATTATTTTATTTTTCATTGCTTTCTAGTACGAATCATGATATCTACCTCATCTTCTACTTCTTCCTTTAATTAGTGGCTAGGGTTAGAATATAAAATCTTTTGATTTTTTTTAATAGGACTTATGTTTCTTGTTTAAAAATGGCATCGACATCCATTTCAATTCCCTGTCTTAGCGTAAGTCCCTTGATCCTTCTTGGAAGCATTGTGAACCCACAATAGAGGGCAGTTGTGTGATATGCAATTATTATAAGATAAAAATGAGTGGAGATGTTAATCACTTTAAATACCACATGGCACAACTACCAAGGAATGATGTGGCATTGTGTAGACAAACACCACTTGAGACTCAAGGAGGGATGGTTGCTTGCCTTATGGCTTATGCCAAGAAAAAAGAAGGAAAAAAAGGAAAGCAAATGGGCAGCAAGGAATGATTATGACATTGAGGCCTGTTTTATTGCCCCAACTCAAGGAGGTCAAAGATGGGGATGGTGCTCATTTACTTATGATAGTTCAGTGAATTTTTTTGTTCCTCGAAGTAGTTTTCGATAACCATAAACTTAACTATTTTTTTATTTATCATTTATTTGTTATAAGAGAAATTCTTAATTTTTATTTTATATATGTATGTTATTTTAGGTGTCAGAGCCTTTGCTTCGAGTTCTACGATTGGTGAATGGGGAGAGAAACCTAATGGGTTATTTGTATGAGGCCATGGATGTGGCCAAGGAGGCCATTAAAAAATATTATAAAAAGAATCAAATAATATATGAACCCATTTGGCGCATAATTGATCGTAAATGGAAAAAGACATTCCATCAGCATATTCATGCAACAACCTATTACTTAAACACTAATTTTTTCATTTTCAATTCATTTAAGGCCGATGAAGAGGTTATGAATGGCCTCAATACATTCACAGAGAGGATAATCTCTGATGATGACACTAGAGACGCAGTTATTGAGGAGCTACATATTTACAAGATGCAATGAGGAGACTCTTTTTTTCAACTATGCATTGAAAGAAGAAACACCTTTCAGTCAAGTAAAAACAAATTGAGACATTTGTTTTACTTTGTAATCTCATTACTCGTAAAACTAGTTACTACTAATAGACTTTTATTTATTCAAGCCTAGTTGACTTACAAAATTATAAATGTCCAATTTGCAGGCATGTGGTGGGAAGATTATGATACAAAAACACCAAATTTTCAAAGGCTAGCCATCCACATTTTGTCCCAGCCAACTAACTCTTTTGGGTGTGAATGTAATTTGAGCATGTTTGAAGTTGTTCACACAAAGAAGCGCAAGAGGTTGACAACACAATGCCTCAATGACCTTTTTTCTGTGTGATACAATCTTCGTATGAGACAAATGGAGAGGAAAGAGAGTTATGAGGCAATTGAATTGAATGATATCGATCCATATGCCGATTGGATTCCTGATGATGTGGAGCCAGTGTTTACCACGGATGAGATTGTAATGTCCCATTTTTGGGATGTTTTCTGAATTATGAAATTTATTGCAAACCCTAGGGAAAAATCAATTTTCAGATTTTTCCAATAGCAAACCCTAGGTGCAAATATAATCCAAAATTAGCATAAAAATATGCTAAACCCTTCAAGAAAATTATGAAACCTTTCAGCAAGGATTAATCCTTCAGAAATCCAAATTAGCCTTCAAACCCTCGGTGCCTAGATTCGGAAAATAAATAAGATTCATGGCAGCATTTTGATGACAATTTCTATAATGTTTCACCCTCAATAGGTCTTCAAAAATATAAGAAAAATACAGCTGAATCAAATACCTTTTTGTGATGTTTTTCCTTCACAAACAAGCTGAATTTACCACAACAAATATTTAGAATAATATAGAAACTTTCAGAATATTTTTAGAATCAATGTTTGACCTCAAACCCTCAATTAGGTTATTTTTCCAAATCACCAAAGGCTGGAAATATTATATAAAAATTGCAAACTAATATTAGGGCAAGAAATGGCCTTCAAACACTAGCCAAACCCCTCCAAAATAAGTCGCCAACCTCCACAAGTCACCACCCTCCTAGAGCAATCTATCAACCTTCCAAGCTATTCGTCCCACTTGGAAACCATTTTTTTTTGTCTTTTCTGAATTTTGATGAACAATGGCAGCTCCTAGATGATGTTGCCCCGCGAAAGAATAAGGGTTTTCATCCTCAATCTCTTTGCTTGAAGGTTTTTGTCTTCAAGTCTAAAGCTCAAGCTTTTTCGTGCTCAAAACTTGTAAATTCAAATAATGATCCAAGATGCCTTTCAAAAGAACCCTCAATTGTTGTTACACTCATCTCCAAGTGAAGTGCCCCATTTGGAGGGATGTATCTTTTTGATATTTTATCCAAATTATAAAAAGAACATCTCTTATGATTTACTTAAGTGGAATGATACTCATGACCCTCAAAAAGGCCCAAATTAAGTGAAATTATAACAATAAAGTGTTTTTACAAATGTTCTTATGAAAACCACATGTTTCCCTTCTTTTTCTTTCTTTCTCCCTTAGCCCTTGGGAAACTATCAAGGCTAAAGGTCGTCAATAGTGTTATGCCCAAAAAGGGGACGTGACAATCCTCCACGCCCAAAATTGCTTGTCACCAAGCAATAGTAACAACCAATGTGTTATCCCCATCATTGGCCTTTTAAGTTTGATCCTTGTCTCTTCCCATGGGGAGTAGACCTCTTGACGAAGCTCCTTACTGTTGTATATGAATATTCTTGGCTGCTTATACAATCTGAAAATGAAAAAACAACAGCTCCCAACCTTCCTTTCCCATCTCATGGAGGCCCCATACCTCAGATGTACCAAAAAGATGAAAAAAAGAAACAAGCCCTTTGAAATGGCAACATTGTGGTGGCTGGAAAAGTGTATTCCAGCAAGGTACACTTCAACAAATTGGGTCTTGATTGCCCCAATATCAACTCCTGCACATGACACAAACATATTAGCCCAAAAAAATGTTTCCCACTTCCCTTTCACAGTTGAAGTGGCTGGAAGCAACTGTGGGAAAGTCCTTGATAGCATATGAAATATGTCTATGCTGCCCCCTCCCTCCAAAGTGACCTCAAAACTCAGAAATCTTCTCACTAGAGGGGCTGGAAATCACTTCACCATGCTTGAAAACCACCCTTCACCAAAAGACCACCAACATGTCCACATACCCAGAAGAAAGGTAAAACCAACCACTTCCCTCTTGATTAGTGGGCTTTGTGTGCAAATTTCAGACCTCTCATGATTCCAAAATATGAATATATTCTTCCACGGCTCACCCTTAGAGAGTAACATCATGCAATCAGCCTTCCCCAACCTTCTGAAAATCTTCAAACTCGCATATTCCCTTACCTTAAATGATCACTACATGTCCATATATTTCAAAATAAAGGTAGAACCAACCACTTCCCTCTTGATTGGTTGGTTGTGTGTGCAAATTTCAGACCTCTTATGACTCCAAAACATGAATTTATTCCTCCACAACTCATCCTTAGAAGGTAACATTATGCAATCAATGTTCCCCAAACTTCTAAAAATATTCAAACTCACCATTTCATGCCTCAAACTCACATGTTCCCTTACCTTAGAGGGAATTAATTTAAAAATAAACTTGTACTTTATGTTTTGAGGGTTGTGTTTGTACATTATAATCTCGTAAGTGTCCCAAAAAAATCAAAAATTTTACTCCTTATTTGCTCCATGATGAACTTACCACACTTACAATTTGAAGAGAGGTCAAGGTGAAGCTATGTAACACCTTAAAAGAGCTGGAACTGTCATAACTAAGGTTGCCCCTTATGATCTTTTTTACTTGCATGTGTATCTTAGAATGTGGGCTCCCTTGGAATTCAACGCAATACCCTTTAGTTTTCTCAACATGTCTTGACACTTACTCACCAAAACAAAAGTATAACTCACTAGTTTGAATCAAGAAAACAACTTGCAACAACATTGGACACATACCTTTGTGTCACATTTATGAATTCTTTCTTCCCTTGTAGGCTCTTGAAAGGGCTGCCCTTTTTTTGCAAACTCCAACTCTCTATCACAAGGAAAAAAACCAACTCTCTTTTGCATTCCCAGAATTTATTAGGGACTATAACTCACCTTTTTTACCTGAATTTTCTGAGTATGCCATTTTTAGATTTGGCATAAAAGACTTAGAATTTTCTAAGTATAAATAATGCTGATTATTCACAAAATTTTCTGATTTTTTAAAGCAAAAGCAATTTTAATTTTTCTCATGAAACACTAATTTTTTTGAACAATAAAGTTCTGATTTTTTTGAGTGTACCCTAGGTCTTTTCACAATGCAAAATTCAAATTTAGTTTCCTTTCTTTCAAACTGAAAATTTCCCTCTCCATGGGATTGGTTAGCATCTTCATTTCCAGAATTTAGTAAGCCTAAAAAACAAGGAAATAAATATTCTTTTGCATACCTTATTGGTTGTTCCAAATTAGAAGAAACATTCTTTCTTGCTGCCCCTATCGAATTCTTCTTAGGGAAGATGCCTTCCATGGCCTTTGATGTCACCTCCAATGGTACCTTATCACTCAAACCATGAAGGATCAGTTTTTTTGATTCATTTCAAATTTGAGCTCCATAGTGTGGTAATTATGTGTGTACTCTCCAAGTGAATGCAACCATTGGATGCCTAGGACAAGGTTGGTCTCTCCAATATAAACCAGATAAAAGTCATCCTAAATGGAGTGTGTTTTCAACATGATGCTAAGCTTGGGAACATTGGTGGTGTAAGGGATGGTGAAGCCATCTACCAAAATCATACTAAAACCCTTGAATTCAATAGGTTGAATCCCACATGAAACAATCAAGCTCTTATCAATGAAATTATGGGTGGCCCCACCATCAATGAGAATTGTAACATCCTTACCTTTCAATTTTCCCTTCACACGAAAGGGGTAGTATCTAGGAGTCCCTAATAATGAAGAAAATATGCCACTCATTTACGCTCTTCTAAGGATCTCCAAATGCTCTTCCTCATAGGTGGATGCTTCTTCCTATTCTTCATCTTCTTCTCCATTTGAATGCACCTCAATATAGTGCACTTTCCCCTTCCCATGGCAATGATGGCCTGGTGTCCAAGGGTCTCTATAATCAAAATAAAGTTTTTTCCTCCTTAGCTCATGATCACCCTCTTCCTGTAAAATGTATCTATGAGGCTCTCAACTTTTACGCTACAAACTGTCTAGGTAAAAGGGAAGAAAGAACTTGAAAAGAAATCCTAGCTAAAATGGTGATACACCTAATTTGCTTGATCCACTCAAATCGAGCTTTTCAAAACACTGATTCAGATAAAAAAGAGGCAGAACTTCAACTCCAATTGATCAATACACAAGTATTTCACGAAAAGGTTCTATTTAATGATCTAAGCTTGAGGGAAATGGAAAGATAGGCTTGATGAAAGGCACTAAACAACCACTAATATCTACTATAAACTCAGCAAAAGACATTGAAAAACAGAACATGACCTGCATAAATGACCGGCTAGTAACTAAGTACGAATCCAGATTTGACAGAGAAGAAAGAAAATCTATCACTTAAGCAAATCTATAACAAAGCACACTATACCAGCTGCTGAAAATTGAAAAAACAGTCTTCTTATTAATTCTGAAAAAATTACATCATAAACATTAGCAAAAGATTGTCTTGCCAAAAAATGGATCATTTAATACAAGACTGAAAGCCATTAATATAGAAAATTACAACAGCCAAAATTGACATTGGAAAAAAGGAGAGGCTAAATCCGTCCAACTCAGCGTTTACAAAAAGTCTATTTTGTGTTCTTCCTCTTTGCATGAAAGCTCCTTGGCGCTAGAATTGGACAGTGGAAACATACGTTTGACTTTGCTTGTGCATGTTCAACTGAGCCATGTCTAAAAATAGAGACCAGCTCTTTGGTGTTGAAATGGACGGTGGCCAATTTTGGGATGTTAAACTCTTTATCATGCAAAAATGGTACGCCCACCTCCAAATTTGGAACCCTTCATGAGCTGCTGGAACGTTTGAAGCGCTGAGTTGACCTCGGAGATAAACTTGACTTCAACAACCAGTCAACTGAAGCCTTGACCAGTCAATTATAAGTAGCCCTTGCTTGCATGGAATTCCACATTAAGAGTCAATAGATGAGCTCTACTCAGACTGCTAGAACGTTTGGAGAAGCGTGACCTTAACTAGTCAAACTGTGGGTCAACTAAAACTTAGCAATCCACCAAAAATAGCCCTTGTTTGCATGTATTTTCTCCTATTTTAGTCTGCATGTTCGTGTCTATTTTCTGCGGACTTCTATTTTCTATCCCTTTTGCACAATTCTTTCGGATATTCTGTTGTCATCTCTTTTACTTAATTCTTTCCTTCAGATTTCATGCTATATCCTTTCATTTCCTTAGGATTTTTTGGTCTTACCCTGGTCTTGGATTTTCCGCAGACTTTATGTTTATCCCCTTAGCCTTTATTATTTCCCTCAGACTTTTTTGTTGACTCCCTTGATTTGTTTTCCTGCCATGCTTTTTGTTTTTAAATTTCCCGAAGGAATCCTTCAGACAAAAAGTCCGAAGGAATTCCTTCGACTTTTTGTCCGAAGGATATCTTCCTTCTAAATTTCTTCCCTTGCTTTATTTTAATCTCGGGCTTTTTGGTTTCAAATTTCCCGAGGACAAAAAGTCCTTGGGATTTGTTCCTTTGCTTTCCAAAAAAAAAAACAGCCCTTCGGGCTTTTTGTCATTATGTTTTTCCGAAGGGCAGGGGCCCTCCGGGTTTCTGTAAATCCTTTGAAATTTGCGAGATGGACCTTCTCGAAGGGCACCTGCCCTTCGGGTTTTTTGCAAACGACTCTTCCATAGTTGACGTGTACCTTCTCGAAGGGTACCCTACCCTTTAGGTTTTTTGTCAATGACCCTTCTAAAGGGTACCTTGCCCTTCGGGTTTTGCAACTTCCCAAACTTTGGTCCTTTAAACTTTCCCGAAGGGTACATACCCTTCGGGAATTTTGATTTTGTCCCTTCGGCCTTTGAAATGTACCTTCCCAAAGGGCACCTGCCCTTCGGGATTTTTGTTGAGTCCTCCAAAGTGAATTCCCCGCATTTTGATCCTTTTCGAAGGGTACCTACCCTTCGGGAATCCTATAATGTACCTTCCCAAAGGGCGCCTGCCCTTCGGAATTTTTGTTTTTGTCCCTTGTGTTGTCCTCCGAAGGAATCCTTCGGACTTTTTGTAGAGCCCTGTTACTTTCCTGCAGACAAAATATCCGCGGGAATTGTATTCTTCCTTTTCTCGGACTTTCTCCAACCTGCAACTACTTCGGACAATCTAGGGGCCTTAACTTCAAACTTTCCATGACTCGAGACTTCTATAAAAAAGTTGTGCACCTCCCAAAACCCGATTTGATCTAACAAGAGTAAGTCGGGTTCGGAAAACCCACTTGCTCTTACTTGTAAAACACTTGGAAGTAAAGCACAACTGAAAACCCAATAAGCCCTAGGAAGAGCAATTCAGACCTGGGAAACTCAACTGTTGTTACTGCTGAAGCCACATAAGTAAAGCACTTTGCAAAACCCAATTAGCACTGTCAAGAGTAATTCAGGTTTTCCAACCCGGATTACTTCTGCTGATAAAACTTTCATAAGCAAAGCACTTCTCAAAACCCGATTTGCATTGTCAAGAATAATTCGGGTTTTCCAACACGGATTACTTTTGCTGAGAGGTTTCAAATGTTGATTACTCATAAAGTGAAATAAGTTGTCTCTCATGTAAAACCCGAAGACTTCTCCTTCCAAAAAACCCGAAGTCTTATGCTGTGTAAAACCCAAAGTCTTGCTTGAATGCACACCCTCTCACACTTAGGGAAAATTTTGGTATGTAGGCCAAAAAATGGCCAACAGTTACTGCAGTAGACTTATACTAGGCGCTAAAGATGAAATGTAATATGTATATTTAATATATGAGCATTGTAATTTATAACTGTGTACTTTATACTCTTTTTGGATTGAAAATCAATAGAAAATATATTTATGCATTCTATACATTCATTTCTCATGTCATTTAACAATGTTTTACATTTTATTTAAGTTTATTTTAAAAATTTATATAATTTTTAAGTAGCAATAAAGTTGTCAAGTAATGCCAAGTAATTGCCGAGAAACTCCCGAGTCCCAAGTACGAGTCAATATTTTGGGCTGCCAAGTAATGGTCGAATACAAGTTTTTAAACTATGGATACAAGTACATAAATCAATGATAATATGGCATCAAATATATAAATCTGATAATATGATATAATTTTCATGTCATATAATACATCTGATTTGATAAGTTTATGATAATCTTATATTTGAACTTTCAAGTTTCAATTGTCATAGAATACCCATATATGCACTTGCGTACCCCTGCACCATTGCACCCATTTACCCAAGTTCTGGTAGCTCGCATCAGGTGCTCTATACCCACTCCTATGCACCCATGTAAACTTGCCTGCAACATTTGGATATGCTCTTTGATGAAATATCGGATATTTTCCATCTTAGAACAAATCTACTGTGGCACTTATTTTTCATGAGAATTTTCTCACCTTTCAAGAAAAATTTATTCGTGAAATTGGAGACCTGAAGAAGCAAATGCATTTGCATGAAAGATAATGTGGTTATCCCTTGACCGTTAATGAAACTCAGGTCCAAACAATTAATATGAACACTAAGGATGACACCTAATCTTTAGGCCTTGCACAATTTTGTTCAACTCCCAGAGTTTGTTGTATGAATAGGTCTCATGTTCAGGTTGTCTGTTTTCTTTCTTTCTTTCTTTTTGAAAATTTTTTTCAAGAGCAATGTATTAAAGAGAGAAGTCATCACAGTGCAAGTATTTATAGCAGATTAAAAGCTAGGAAATAACATAGGCAATCCTCAGAGAAGAATAACAATACAATTATCCAGCAACATGAAGAATCATCACCGCAGAATGCATAAGAGGTATGACATAAGTTTCCGTCAACTGCTTGAGACATTGCAACTACATAAAAGCTTAAACCAAAAAAACCCTCCATCCTATAGCTCTCAGAGAATGTTTTATCATATCAGATCTAATAAAAGCTATATTGTTATCCATATCATTCTCAACAAAAATATTGAGGATAGTGCCTAGATGATTTTAAAATATGGAAATCAAAAAGATTGTTTGAAAATGTCTAGACCTCCATGAGGCATTTATATCATCAAAATACTTATGTATAGGCTCCAAACCCAAAGGCATAGTCACGGGATTTTTGGAGGAAGAACCATGCATCCTTTCCATCATTGTTTTAATCAAAGCTTCTGAAACATCCCCAACCAGGGGATATTGATCCAAACTTGTGAAATTCTGATTTTTCTTTTTAACATGCAGTTATTTCATCAAACAGTTGTATGCAATGATTATACAATATTTAGAGCAGCTATGACTATAATCATAAATCCATCATATAATCATGAAAATATTCAAAGATTACACTGTCATTCTGTCAAACAATTGGCAATCTATCTATTGCACTGGAGATGTCACTGACACTCTCATAAGCAGTTTGAAAAACAAGGAATAAGGCAAAGGCATTTTAACAAACATTTACCATGCACTCAGCTGAAACAAGCAATCCAATATACAATGTGCAGATTAATAATTTCTGACCTCTTAACTGATATAGCTGCTGGTAGTAATCCACAGTACAAGGAAAGGGATCAGTATTCTGGATCAAACTTGATAAATTAACGACTGAAGCTGTTTTCAGACTCATATCAGCAACGATGGTAAATTGTTATGTAATCCCTTTATAACCTCTGAACTCCTTCCAAAGATTGTTGCGCATTCCATAATCATCAACAACAACTTATGATGTGGCAGCCAGCAATACATGGGTTTGAAAACCCCACAGCCTGCACCCAAAGCTCCCAAGTTGCCTCCAAATCAACACACCAATCCTCTAGCTATGGTGTCAACCTTCAGGGCCCACTCTATGACAAAATAAACCGGTGATACTTCCCCAATCTGTACGGCCAGTACCAGAATAATCGCTAGTATGCTGAAAATAATCCTCGGTACTTGTAAATACAGCTACTAAAGATTGAGGATAAATCCTCTCACCGAAATAACCCTTCCAGCTAGGGTCCAAAGTCTCCTCTGCACCGAAACCAAAGATCCCAAGGAATTTCACTCCTCAAGCAATAGAAATGAACACGCAGGCTCACCAAACTTTTCCAGAGAATATAACAATGAACATAATAATGATTTTAATCCTCATATTCTCCTTTTATAAGCACTTTTTGGAATAATAAAATATTATTATTAGTGTCCCCTTATTTTCTCTCCAAAAAATGACTTTAGACTCCTTTTAAATAATTAAATATAAGTTGTCTTTTAATTTTTACTTTTTGACAAATTAACATTTAACTATTTAATTATTTTCTACACATCCACCCAAAGTTACAGAAAATATTAAAATGATCCAAATATGAATTTTGACCATGCCAAAATAACCTTAGGTTCTCAGAGTAATGAACTTTATGAAAATTGGTGATTTCCAAAAAGAACCAACTTCTCCAAGAAGTGTGGATTGCTCCGAGAATGTCGAAATCGCATCCAAAAAGTATCCTTGGACTCGTCTTGGTCTCCCAAACTCACTGCGACTATCAGAGTTCCTTTCCAAAAAGGTTGGCTCTCTCCAAGATTCTTGGAACTTTCCAAGAATCTTGGAATGTACCGAAAATGGGACATTACAACTTCATTCATTGAATCAAGAGTGTTCCAAACAACACCTGCATATTGAACCACAAGATGGTTAGCAAAGCTCTGTAGGGCAACCAGAGTAATCTCCTCCTTCAGGGACCACTTGCCTATTGGAACTGCATTGAGCCATAGTGTTGAAGTGCATCTCCCCAAGTTGCCTTTTACGAGAGAGTTCAAGACGAAACATGCTCTCCAAAGCCTCCATCCTCCTAGCTAGAATCTCAATGAGCTATTACAGATTTTCACAACCAGCAACAATTTGTTTATCCCTGTCCACTAACTATTTATTGCTTATCATAAGCTTCTGGTTATTACCGGCCAGATTGATAACACGGTCCTCCAACTCCTTGAAAGAATGAGAGAGGGTGATGAAGGGGCATCCAGGTCCCATCTATAGTAGCAGAGTAGATAGGAATTTAATGTGGTGCTTGACCAAGGACTCAATCATCTACAGTGGAAGGGGGTTAGAAATTAAATAAGGATGACATCTACTATCTCCAAAAACTCTGATAGGAGTGTCTTAATTTTGTTTATTTGGGTGATTCCAAAGGGTTGGACCACCCCAACCTTTGCACTTGTTCCTATTTATGGTGCACCACTCCTAGAGATTGGAGGAAGATCTTGGCATGTCTTGCGATTATCATTGTACCATTGACATATGTATATTGAGCAAATCTTATGAAGATATCTTTGTTCAAGCATATCATCTAAACTGTCTTATGTGATGAATAGATATGCTTTTCCTATTTGCTATGTTAAGTGTTCTCCATCTGCAATGTGTTCAGTACATGATGTTCTCATAGGGTGGTGTGTCTTCATGGTGAGTTTGCACCCTACACTTTTCACATTGTTTCCATGATCAAAGTAGTCTATGCAAACCATTCCACATCTAACACCCTGAAACCCCTCAATCTACATATCCTACGGGTTCCTTTTGCTTCCAAAAAAAGGAGAAAAAAAAATGATGGGACATGAAGCGGGCTATAGCATTTTCAGAGGCAAGACTCGACTTTAAAGAAGAGAATTGTTGGTGGGAGAGGGTTGGCGGTGAAGCTTGGGGAAGTACATGCCACTAAGCAGTAGTGTACAGTTAGAGAATGTACCCAAGTTCTTGGAGAATAGTGGTATTGTGACTAGGACAAGAAATGCTAGGAGAGCATAGGTACAAGTCAAAGATTCCAACCAAAGGAGGGGTTGGCAAGTTTGAGGATGAAGGGAAGCTACGAGGGCAAGTCTAACAATATAAGGAGAATACTGCCGAAGTTGTCAAGACCCCCTACAAAATTAAAATATATGTAAGGCAAAAAGGGATGAAAAAATATTGATGCGATGTTGAATCCCATTAACAAGAAGGTTGAAGGTTTTGAACATATCTTTGAGTCTAGTAGGAGTTTGGGTGACAACGTTGTAGATGCAGACAACAGAGTTCAAGAAAGGGCACATGCAATACTACTCTATTAGAAGAGGAGAACATTACATGCCAATGGATAGCAGTAAGTGTGGAACTAACATATTTTCTAAATTTTTAGTGTATATGAAATCGAAGTTTCACATATCACCACAAGAACAATGTCAGTGTAAGAGATGGTCAGTACCATATTAAAAATATCTTCTCTCAATTCCTAGAAGACCATCAGCCTAGAAGCAATATGAAAGGATGAACTTGACAAGTGGCACATTGATCATGATGTGCTTTGAAGACATGTATGCCAACAACGGAGCTAGTACAAAAGACTGTTTAGAAGTTGACATCTATTTAGCTGGTGGGATGTTGCATTTCCACAAAGAAAATTATGAAGTCATCGGGACAGATACGACACAAGACCAAACATCATGGACTTTAGCCATGGATTAGTCAACCGTAAAAGTTACTAGGATCCACTTAGGATATTCCAAGCAGTCAGAGCGTATCATCAATCGAAGATATAGTGAGAAATCAAAAAATAGTTCAAACCATGATCAACAAAGTGTGCATTGGTCATGAAGGAAATTGCTAAGACGTGACAAGTGGACTTTGACACGCAAAAAAGAGGAGACATTAGGAGAGCAACTCAATGTGCCATGTGCCACAATAACAAGGGCATCTTGGCTAACCATTAGACATGAAAAGGAAAAGGGAAGCAGATAATTGAAGAGGAGGAACAATTCCAAAACTTTTGGGGAGACAACTCAAATTAGACTTTCTAAATATAGACGCCCAAACCACCACATTTCTAAAAAGAGAAAGTGGAGTCCATGCAAACATCATGGACATGATCAACTAGCACATGAAAAAAGATGGAAAAGTATTAGGTCCTATTTTTTAAAAAAATAGAAAAATTATGAGACCCACATTAAAAATTCTCCACAAAATATAGATTTTTTAAACAATTGTCAGACTTTAGAAGTGTTATTGTAAAGAGTGGAACATATGAAATTAAGGACGGAATTATGAGAATTCCCACATTGGTGCCTGAACCAAAGAATAAAAACAAAATAAAAAATTGAAGCCCCTACAAGCTTTATACAACTAAAAAAATCAAATGAAGAGACTAGAACATGTTGGTTGAAGAATAATGACTTTGAACAAAATGCAAGGCACTATAGAAAGGTCAATGAAGAAAATTTTCACAAGTCTCCCTTTTTCAAAAAAATTAGAACCCCCCATATATAAACCTCCTTTCCTAAGTCAGTGAAATTACAACTTGAATACACATATCTTAGTGTATGTCTCGTATACAATGATCCTAACATCCTATCCCCACAACCCCCATACCCCATTTTAACCTATCCTAATCTCAATTTCCCATCTTATTCCCTAACCTATCCGTTCCAAACCATTCCAAGCACCTCCCACCCATCCAACATCCCAACCAACCCATGCTACACCTCCACCTATTCGTCCAACCCTTTCAATCTGTCCTAACCCTCTTCCACTCCCCTTTGCATGTCCAAGCAGCCCCTCCTATCCCCCAGCTATTGAAGACCAACAAAGGATTGTATAGGTCTCAATAAAGTCTATTGAAGTAGTTCAACAATTTATCAAGGTCATCAAGCCCGTCTGGGGCCTAAGTGGATATTTTGGGTTCATCCAAGTCATGGAGGTGACTCTCCCAGCTAATAGGGCCACCATCCAGAGAAAGAACAAGCTTGTACATGGTTTAAATAGACCCATCCAAACTAATTATCATTGAAGCCAAGGGATGAATTGTCCAAGCACGTGGAAGACCAAGTACAATCATCAAAGACAAGAACTACATTGTCAAGGCCTTGATTAAGAAAAAATTGGACTTTGAGAGGAATTAGACAGAGTCATTCGAGAAGAATATAGTTGAGTCCCAAGAAAAGGAAAATTCGTGGAAAGAAAACATTACAATTTATGAAGATGCCATTTTGAAAGATTGAATGATTAAGTAAAGAAAGAAGAGAGCAAGACAAATTTAGTATCAATGACCAACAATGCTCGAACCCCCATGATCAACTTTGTATTATTAATGAAGACATTTAGAATATTTGTGAAGCAACCTTACCTAACTGGTGTAGAGTCCATAGCACTGCCCAACATGGCGAACTGGATTGTATAGAGTTTTGTACTGCTTTTGAAATATTTCAAAAGGAGATGGAAAGATACGAGGTAGCCCCAAACCAACAAGATTCATCAATAGTTGGTACCCCTAATACTTCCAGTAAAATCATGGTGTTTGAGACCTATGATTTCCCATTCTATGTCGAGGATGAGAATGACCAAGAACACAACAAGGTTGAGATTCTGTTTTTCAACAATTCCAAAGAAATAAATATAATCTGAGAAACAAGTATCAACAACCTGCCACAACTTCTGCACCACCAAAAAACAATGCAATCACTCCTAATCGAAATGCTAATAATAATCCACCTCCTCATAGAGGGAATGAGCAACAACATCAAGTTGATCCACACATTAGAAGTAGATGTAATATAGTTAAGGATATGAAAAAAATCAAGGCGAATATTTGAAATATATCAAAATAGGATACAATACTGAAATCTAAAATTTCTGCCAAACCCTAGCCAAAACAAATATTTTTCTGATTTTTACTACAAACCCTAGTTATTCAAAACCCTCACAAAATTGGAATAAATATTACCAAACCCTAGCATCAATTTAGCAAATATTTCACTGAATGTAGGGCATTAAATCATTCAACCAATTTAGCCCTATTGGCACCACTGCAAGAAAATTACAGCAAATTAAATACTAATTTTTTATGCTTTTCTTCAATCTGAAAATGCTAGAAAATATCCTTAAAATAGGGATAAATACATAATTAATTATAATAAAATTCAGAATATTATTTAGGCTTGAAATAGCCTAACAAACCCTCAATTGGGCCTCGAAATCAAGTCGCCTAGCAGCAATTAAATAATTAATTGCTCGTGTCAACACAACAAACCCTAGAAGAGGGTTTTCAAACTTCCAAATGTAGCACAACCCTAGTGAAAGGGGTCTTCAACACACAAACTTGTTCGTTGTCCAGGAAATAGCCTCAAACCCTTGCCAAATGACCTCAAACCAAGTCGCCACACTCCTTGACCTAGTCACCACACTTTGCAAGCAAACCGCCACACACCCTAGGAAGGGTCCAAACTGTAAATTATGCCTTTGATGATCAATTACAGCACTTGAACTAATGCTGCCCTAAATGAGGAATAAGGATTTTCGTTCGTAAACCTTCCTTGGCCTTGAAGGGTTTCATCTTCAAGTCCTTGGTCAAGCATTTTCGTACCTAGACTCAAAAATTCAAATATCATAATATGCATAACCTTTTCACATGATCCCTAACTTGCCTTTATACTCTTCCGCAAA
This sequence comes from Torreya grandis, assembly GCA_037957365.1. NCBI lineage: Eukaryota > Viridiplantae > Streptophyta > Pinopsida > Cupressales > Taxaceae > Torreya > Torreya grandis. The sequence goes on along the minus strand of JARHVA010000040.1, from coordinate 1,835,759 downwards.
GCGGTACGACTCGATTTGAGGGAAGACCTTTTTTTAATTATAAAAAGAACACTCCTTATAATCCACTTAGTGGCTTGGGTGTCATGATCTTTAAAAGACCACAACTTAAGTGAATTTTATAAAAATAAAGTACTTTTACAAATGTTCTTAATAAATCCAAAGTGTTTCCCTTCTTTCTTTTTCTTTTAGCCCTTGGAAAACAAATCAGGGCTAAGGGTCTTCAATGGCTCCATGATCAAAAGGGGGACACAACAATCCTCCCCACCAAAAATTGCTTGTCGTCAAGCATCAGCAACATTCAAGGGGCTACCCCAACTATTGGCTTCACATCAATCATGTCCCTTGCCTCCTCCCATGGAAAGAAAGCCTCATACTGAAGCCTTTTTTCTGCTGTACCCGAAGAAATTCGGCTGCCCACCAAAGCTGGAAATGGTACAACAATAGCACATATTCATTCGTGCCCTTCCCATTGAGGCCTTGTACCTTGGGCATTCCAAAAAGATGATGAGAAAAGAAGAATCCTCTGAATTGACAGCATTATAGAGGCTGGAAAAGTCTGCTCTAGCAAAGTAGTTCCTATCATTTTAGGCCTTGGTTGCTCACATATCACCACCTGCACAAGACATAATTACGTTAATCAAATTAGGAGTTCTCCATTTCCCTTTCTTGTTTGCATCCTTGACAATGTTCTCCATATGTGGAATGGCTGGAAACATTTACGTGGATGCCTTGGAGGGCAAAGCAGGGTTGCCCATGCTGTTCACACACTCCAAATATGCCTTTAGACTCTAAATTTTACCATCTAGAAGAACTGGAAACTCATTTATGTTGTTTGAATCCCTCACCTTGCCTTTTGACAATAAACAAGCACTCACATATACAAAAGGGATGGTAAAATCAGTCACTTCCCTTGTGATTGATCGGTTGTGGGTACATAAATCAGACTTCTTGTGACCCTTCAATAGGAACTCGGTCAAGCAAAACTCACCTCTTTGGGGAATGACCTTGCAATCAGCCTTCCCCATGCAACCGGGGACCCTCAAGCTCACAACAAGTGAGCTGGAACTAACATGGACAGCATGGTGGAAGAGAATACCATGGCTGTCCCTCATGCCCCTTCTCCTCCACATGTGCACCTTAGAAAGGGTAATCTTTTGTAGGGTCTCCACATACCCCTCATGACCTTCAATGGACTCTAAAGTCCCCTCCATGACCCAAAGATACGGTTTACCCTCCTCTATGCAACAATCAATTTCAAATAACTTGACAACCATACCTTCCAAATAGAGTGACCAGTCTTGCCATGATTCCACCACACATGTCCCTTGCTTTTTTTTTTCTTCCTTCCATCGCCTTGACAGGAGAAGAAGTTGTGGTTTCCAAACCACTCCTCCATTCTTAAATTTGGATACTCTTCTTCCTAGCATGCTTCTTCAAACTGGTTTGCATATACAAGCTTTGAATACTCTCCTTCCTAGCATGCTTCAAATTGGTTTGCATATACAAGCTTTGAATACTCTCCTTCCTAGCATGCTTCTTGAAACTAATGTGCATATCCAAGCTTAACCCTTGCTGTCCTAAAACTGAATTTACACAATGTAGAACACTCAGCGTATTTGTGAAGAGCCAAAGTTCCTTGCCTTGGAAGGGTTGTTCCCGAGTTTCCAATCTCCACATTATTTTCTATGCAAAGGGCTCATCTTCCTCCTCATTCACCAAATTTGCTAGGGGCTGAAGTGAACCAACTTTTCCAGAATTTTGTGAGCATGAAATATTCTGATTTTGTATTGAAAATCGGAATTTTCTGAGTATATTCTAGGCCTATTTCTTATGAAATTTTCAGACCTTCTTCTATCTTCCATACGCTGAAGTTCAACCTTTTCATAAACTTGTTTTGAACCCTTTATTTTCAGAATTTGCAGAGTTCATAAAACAAGAAATCAAATGGTCTTTCACATACCTTAGTGGCTGCCCATACTCAAATTTTGCCCCTCTATTGGCCCTTTTTGAAAAATAACACCTTCCAACCTTTGAACCCCTTACTGAACCAACTGTGTGATGAAGTTGTACAAGTAGAGGTGGCTGTCCCAACTCAGAAAATGCAGCCTTCATTGCTTTCCTTGTCGCCCCTACCAATGGTCTCTCATGGAAGGTCCCTTCCATCACCCTTGAGGTCACCTCTGGGGGTGCCTTATCACTTAAGCCATACAAAATCATCTCTTTCCCATCCTTCCTCACAATATGGAGAGGATTTGTGACCTCGTCATCTCCTATCTCCGAATTTAAAATTGTCTTCCTCAAAGCATACCTCTTCAAACTTCGATGAACATAACTTTCCACATACCACTGCCCCAACACAAAATTTGCAAGATTTAGTGTCTTTACCATGCTTAGAGTGGACTGAATTTCCACCTTTGTGAGCTGGTCTTTATTGATCATATTCCAAGCTATTCCTTTCACGAAAGGACACCAATCAATTTGTATGCAAGCTGGAAACATATTATGACAGCCATGAATATTCTGATTTTCCACCCAAATCTGAATTAGTTTGGCTGAAGTATTCATTCACTTCAGCTGGAACCATTCTCCCACCTTCCCCAATGATGTAATACCTTTAAAATGATCAAACTTGCAGTTATCCAAGCCTGGACATGACAATTCAAAATCTGATTTTACCAAAGTTGGTAACCTAGAAATGGAACAGCAACTACAAGTTTGAGATCTTTGTGCAAAAATATGAAGTTGGAGTATTGTAGAAAATGAAAATGCTACAAGGTTGAGAAACCCTTCCCAACTGTTATCCACTGGGAATTGCTCCTCATGATCAAAAGGCCCTGCCAACCCATTTGTATGGGTGCCAAAAAACTCAAAAAAATTATGACAACACTGAGTTTGTAAGTTTCACCTAGATCCCACATTCATATTAGGAATTTGCATTTCTCAATCCTTCAATTTCCTTCGGGAAATTCCATCCTCCATTTAGTGCCCTTCATCTTATCTTCATTGTTAACATGATCTTCATGTTGTTCAAATATGATAAGGATATAGCATGGCACTAATACAACAATTTCTTGTTATGAAGATAATTAAATAGCTTACCTTTAGATGTTCTGAAAATTCCAGCAAGTTGAAAATGAACAATAGTACCTAAAAATTTGACTTTGACCATAAAATACTCTCCATCATTATGCCAAATGGATTCTTCTTCTTCCTTTTAACTCATGCTCCAAGATTTCTCCTTCTTTCGCCACAAAGGGAGAACTCATAACACCACCTTCAACATGTGACGGCTCAAACTTTACAAAGTTTAAATAAGGGTTCATTAATTCTAGGGCTGGAACAACTTCATCCTTGGATGTTTGACATCCCTCATGTAAAGCTTGTTCTTTATTTTCCTTGGAGAGCTCTGATTTTTCTGATTCTCCTCCATTTTTGTCTTCCCCTTTTTGCTCTCTTTGCTGCTCATGAACTTGTTGGACAACTTCTTTCTGCCCCAAAATTTCTGAATTCGGTAACTCATTATTTTCAACACTTGGCTGCCCCAAAGTGCTTGATTTTTCCTCATTGATGTCTCCTATTTGCAGACCCCTTCGTTGCAAGTGTGCCAACTCCCCGAAGTAAAGCTCTGGATCAGCCCTATCAAACTTTCCAATGAGCCTCTTGCTGAATTCTGCATATTTGTCTATGAGGTGATGCCCTTGGGTTATCAACCCATGGTGCCACCAATCATGGGCAGCCCCTTCTAAATGCGTTGTGATGAATGTTAGGACCTCCACCTTCATAGGACGAAGTGTAAGGTATGTACCTAACTTATCAATCCATGCCCTAGTTGAAATGGTTGTAGAACCATCGAATGTGGGAAGAGTAATCTTCACCAATGCATCATGTAACTCCTGTTCAACCTGAGAACCACCCTTACCTATTTTTCATGACACAAAATCCTCGAGGTTCATCTCTTTCCTGAAAGGGGTGGGTAAGTCATATAGTCCTCATAAATTTCTATCAAATCAGTTCAAATTGAAAGCTGCCCCTTCCTTTCATGAGCTTGAGAAAATTTCTTAAACCTTGTACTGTCCATATCTCCCATGTCATTGTTTGACATGAAACCCTTCAAACCCCATAGTTGGCCAAGATATTGGCTCTGATATCACTGAAATATCCCAAAATAGAATAACTTACTGAAATCTGAAATTTCTGCCAAACCCTAGCCAAAACAAATATTTTTTTGATTTTTACTACAAACCCTAGTTATTCAAAACCCTCACAAAATTGTAATTAATATTACCAAATCCTAGAAGCAATTTAGCAAATATTCCATTGATTTTAGGGCATTAAATCATTCAACCAATTCAGCGCTATTAGCACCACATGCAAGAAGATTGTGTATTAAATACTGATTCTTTTATGTTTTTCTCCAATCTGAAAATGCTGGAAAATACCCTTAAAAACAGGGATATATACAAAATTAATTATAGAAAAAATCATAATATTATTTAGGCTTGAAATAACCTAACAAACCCTCAATTGGGCCTCCCAATCAAGTCACCCAACTGCAATGAAATAATTAATTACTCATGTCAACACACCAAACACTAGAAGAGGATTTCCAAGCTTCTAAATGTAGCGCAACCCTAGTAAAAGGGGTCTTCAACACACAAACCTGTTCGGTGCCCTGAAAATAGTATCAAACCCTTGCCAAATGACTTCAAACCAAGTCTCCACACTACTCGACCTAGTCGCCATACTTTGCAAGCAAATTGTCACAACCTAGTAAGGGTCCAAACTGTAAATTTTGCCTTTGATGATCAATTACAACACTTGAACTAGTTCTGCCCTAGATGAGGAATAGGGGTTTTTGTTCGTAAACCTTCCTTGACCTTAAGGGTTTCGCTTCAAGTCCTTGTTCAAGCATTTTTGTGTTTAGACTCAAAAATTCAAATATCATAATATACATAACCTTTTCACACGATCCCTCACTTGCCTTTATACTCTCCCCCAACGGGGTGTGTCTCAATTTGAGGAAAAACCTTTTTTAAATTATAAAAAGAACACTCCTTATAATCCACTTAAGTGGGTTGGGCATCCATGACCCTTAAAAGACAACTTAAGTGCATTTTATAACAATAAATTATTTTTACACATGTTTTTAAAAAAACCCAAAGTGTTTCCCTTCTTTCTTTTTCCTTTGGCCCTAGGAAACAAATCAAGGCTAAAGGTCTTCAATGGCTCCACAATCAAAAGGGGGACATGACAATGTTACTCCACACAAGTTAGCTCATATTACATAACAACGAGAGCTCTTGCTCAAAGCTTTGACTAGTAAACCATCCACTGACAAATCATAAGCTACACATGCAAATAGGGTCGTGTACAAGGATAAATCCGAGATCCCACCTTTCCTGTTAATTGTCCGATTTTCGAGAAAGATGTGCACAATTGTTTAGTTGACTCAGGTGCTTCAGCCAATGTAATGCCCACAGAAATATGTAAAACACTAGGGTTGACTCCAAAGAAGTTCAAAAGAGTAGTCCTACATTTGGACAAATCCTCAATCCCAGTTGTTGAGAATTACTAAATGTTCACATGCAACTTGCCTTTGAGCCGCGTGTTGAGCAATATATTGTCATCCTCGTAGTTGATATTCTTGAGGCTTATGGTTTACTCCTAAGCCGTGATTGGTCTAAAACACTGAACGGATATATGGCTACTGACTTTTCACATATGTGGCTGCCTTGGAAACTAGTCAATCAGATCAAAATCAATAGAGAACCAAAAATAAAACATATAATCATAAAATACAATGCCAAAAATGAAATAATAAATTTTGCTTCATCACATGTAGGGGTTTACACCTTCACAAATAAACTTGTAAACCATGAACAAGAATTTGAAGGTCCTTCACAATTGTGGACCTTATATTTTGATGGTGCTCGGTCCAAGCAAGGCTCTAGTGTGGGCATAACATTAACTGATCCTGATGGGAGGCAGTACCTTTCTGCTTTTTTAGTACAATTTCCATGCACTAACAATCGTGAGAATACCAAGCTTTAATTTTGGGGCTCCAATTCACACTAAAACACAATGTCAAGCAGTTGTTAATGTTTGGAGACTCAACGTTGGTCATTAACCAGATCAGGAGTTGATATCAGTGCAAACTATCATATCTCACGGATGATAAACACAAAGCTGGGATTTGATAGAATCATTTGAAGCTTTCAATACAAAATCAGTCCCAAGAGAGCAAAAATATCTAGTTGATTCATTGGCTACCTCTACAACCAATCTGGGTCCACTTCAAGAGTTCAAATTGCAGAAATTTTCTGTAAAATTAATGCCATGTCCTTCAGTCCCTGATAATGTTGACCACTTTCAAGTATTTGATGATGACCAACAAATCATCCAGTTATTGGCAATTATGGTGCCTTTGAGTCACAAATCATTAATGAGAGAGATTTCAAACTAGTGAATGAAGAAGAAAAGGAAGATGACGACATACTCCAACTAAAAGAAAACATAATACCCAAGGGAATGGTCTCCTTGGAACAAGTCTTTCACATGGATCGTCAAGATGAAAAAACAAAAACAGTCTAAGACAAACGAGTCTGATTTCGCCAAGGTAAATTTAAGAATAGATGAGCTCCCCAAACAGTTAACATTGGATTGAGTTGTATAGAACAAGAGAAGTAAAGGCTAAGGGATTTATTGACAAAATATAAAGATGTGATTGCTTGGACATGATATGGGCGGGTGCACTCGACTGTACTCGAGTCTATAGGGCACCTTGGCTGTAAATTAAATGTAAAGAGAGATAGACTCTCTATCGATGCTATCTGGGGCTATATAGATAGGGGCTCCGAGTGTATTATCCAAGATCCATCATCGTATGAAGACTTAAAAAGTTTTGGTCTCAAAGTTATCACACTTACTATACCACTCAAAGAAGAGCACAAACCCTTTAGGCAGAGACAGACCAGTCAATCATATTCTGGAACACCTTACTCAAAAAGAAGTCCAAAAATTCTTAGAGGCTAAAATTATATTTCCCATCAGGCATTCTACTTGGGTAGCCAATCTAGTACCTGTACGAAAGTAAAATGGTAAAATCAAGCTGTATGTAGATTTCAAGAACCTCAATCGAGCTGTATGTGGATTTCAAAAACCTCAATCGAGCTTCAAAAAAGGGCAATTGTCCATTGCCTTCCCTGGATGAAGTAATTCAAATAGTTATTCAAAGATGATGTCCTTTCTAAATGGTTTCTCAGTACACAATCAGGTATTAGTCGAAAGTGATGATCGCATGAAAACTACCTTCACCACTAAATGGAGAACTTTTGCATACAGGGGTGCCATTTGGAATTATTAATGCAAGTACTACTTTCCAGCGGGCCATGGATTTTGCTTTTCAAAAACTCATTGGTAAGTGCATCATCATCTACATGGATAACTATCTTTTCTAAGGGCGGAACAAATCACGTGGCCCACTTATAGAGAGTATTTGGCAGATGCAGAAGACATGAGATCTCCCTGAACCCAAAGAAGAGTATTTTTTGGGTCACAAAAGGTAAATTGTTGGGCAATGTTATCACCAAGGAAGGAATTTAGATCAATCCAGAGAGATTCAAAGTTATCTCAAAGATTCCATGTTCTTTTTTGGCAAAATCAATTTTGTTCGCAAATTTATTTCGGGGTTTGCAAAAATTGTGAAACCATTGAATGCAATGTTAAAACATGATGCCAAGGTAGAATGGATAGCTGAAGCTAAAAGAGCATTTCAAGATATTAAAAGTGCCATCACCCACGCCCCAATTTTGATCAGTCCAGATTTCAACAAGGATTTCTTCTTGTATTCATTTGCATTAGAACACACTATAGCAGCAATACTCACACAAAAAGTAGACGACAACAAACACCCTTTTGCCTTTATGAGCACTATTCTGAAGGTTGCAGAAGTGAAGTATTCCATGATACAAACAAATCTATGACTTGATCAAGGCTATAAATAAATTCAGACATTATATCTTACAAAATAAGACATGCCATTGTTCCAGACCCAGTAGTCAAGCTTACACTTAGACAAAATGTACTGGGCAAAAGAAGAGGTAAATGGATGGCCAGATTGCTGAAATTCAACTTTAAAATCAGACCTATTAAAATGGTACAAGGTCAAGGTATTATTTAGATAATGACAGAGATTGATCCATGCATATCTATCGAATAGACCAATCTCAGGTCGTTGGAGGTGATTGGTATGCTCAGATTATTCATTATCTCCTCATAGGCATGTGCCCTACCAAATTAAACAGAGAACAAAGACGAGCACTCAAGCTCAAATCAGCGCAATACATGATAATGAAGGGAGTGCTATAGCAGAAAAACTATGAAGGCATCTATATAAGGTGTGTATCTAAAGAAGCTGCAACTATCCTCGATAACTTTCACCAGAAGATGGTAGTGGCCATCCTTCAAGTAATGCCACAACCCTCAAAATTGTGATGGGCTATTATTGGTCTACTATTTTTAAAGATGCTCACAACCATGTCAGGATGTGCCACCAATGCCAAATATTTGGAAAAAGAGAGGCGCACGCAACAAAATCTTTGCAACCTGTAATTGAAGGATGCCCTTTCACACAATGGGGCCTAGATTTTGTGAGAGTAAACAACCCCAACTCTTTAGCAGATCATAAATTCGTATTGACAACTACAAAGTATTGTATTAGATGGACCGAGGCTATAGCAACGAAGAATTCTAGAGCCCCAGCTCTGATAAAATTTATTGAAAAGAATATCTTAACTAGATTTGGGACACCAATTTCTTTAATATGCGATAATAGTCCAGCCTTCCAATCTACAAAATTCACCAAATGGGCCTATAATAATCATATTCTTGTCATGTTCTCTTCAAATTATTACCCACAAGGAAATGGAGAGGCAGAATCTACCAATAAAAACTTGATGGATGCCATAAATAAGTCTGCAAAAGATAAACTGAGAGAGTGGCATCTATTGTTGAAATATGCATTATGGGCAAACGGAACAAGACAAAAATAGGCCCTCAAGGACTCACATTTCCTGTTAGCATATGGACAGCAACCCATGATTCCAATTACTCTCAAACTGCCAACGTACAAATTCATGCAGAAGTATATGGAAGAAGATGAAAGAATTTAGTCACGGTTACTCAACACTGTCCAAATAGAAGATGCACAAACAAAAGCTTTGCATAGCTATAGTAAACATCAAGCTATTGTCAAGAGATGGTTTAACAAAAGATCGAAGATCAAAAGTTTTAGAATTTCAGATCTAGTCCTCTAATGGCATAAAGCACGTGAAAAGAAATAACAACATGATAAGTTCACTCTGTTATGGATTGGGCCATATCAAATCTCTACAATTTTGGGTAACAATGTTTTTCACTCAAAATATCTACAAGGAAATGACTTGACATTTCCAGTCAATCGGAAGTTTTTGAAACATTATTTCATGGCTACCCCAACTGAGAACATCTTGGAATGGTTGTGAGTTTTGATTTAGTAGTAGGATTATATTAGATTTCTTGCTTTTCTAGATTAAATTTCTTATTTTCCTTAATTAGATTTCATGTTTTCCTAGATTAAATTTCATGCTTTCTTAGATTAGCTTTCTTAAAAGTCAAAACAGTCAGATTCACTTGCATACATTTCACAAAACCTCTCTTGAAAAGGGGTGACAAAAATCACATTCGAAAGGTCGTTTAGAACATTACATTTGGTGCATTTCAAGTCTTCAAATCAAGATATATGACATGGTTAAATTGAGATTTTATTTGGATTAAATAAGTTCACCAAAACTGTGAAAGTTACTTTGATATTTTCATGCAAATTTTCTAAAGACCTCTCATTTGGAAAGATCAATTGCACATTTACATGCTAAAAATTTGTTTGAGATATAATAAGCATTGAGAAAGACAAAATATGAATAAAGTCTTTAATCTATAATGAATTGTATTCCTATAAACCCAACTAATGGTGGTTCCCGACCCTTCTTCCAAGCAAGGTTCAAAAATAAAATAACAAAACTCATAGAAGAGCGGTGATTCAAGTAATCTCTATCATGGCTATGGACGCATGATTGGGCATAGAGCAATGCTTAGAGTCGAAACAAATGTATCTCTATTGAGGCTATGGACGTCTGGTTGACAGCAGAGCATATCTCGACTTCCCAAAACCTTGTGCTTAAAAGCTAAAATATAAAAGAGAAAAAAGAGGACAAAGAGACCTCAACTTTGTCAAATCTTTGTTAAACATTCATAACAAAGATAAATAATTTTCACAAAATCACACACAATCTAATAAATGAAAAGGGTTAGTATGTTGCAAGGATATGTTGAAGCCTCTTCCATATTCTTTGATTTATTTATTTTCTTCTTATAAAGTATGTGATTTTGTCATGATGTATGGACCAAAGATTTTGGGTTCTCAAATACTCTGAAGTATTTCCCCACTGAGTTGCCATTTGTTGCGACCAACTCAACCCATTTTCAAAAAAGTTAAATAGGGACCCACATTGGGCTAAAATTTCATATTCATAACCTATTTTGATAAAGTATAAATTCAAGTTGAGTCGTTACCGTAGGTTTAAGTCGAAATCAACATTGACATTGAATTATTCTTATGGATCTTCGGCTTTCAAATTTAGGTATTTATTGAAATTGGGTTTTGACTTTATTCTGGACTAACCAAGCTAACTGGGTGTTTGTAAAAGGTTGTTTTGTCTTTTCCAGGCTATATTAAATTTGCAAGTCGACATCATTTTATGCCACGTCTCTTTTGTGCTTAAACAATCATCAAATCAAAGAGTGGAGAAGCATTGTAAGTATTTAGACAGCCGAGCGGGCGAGATAATGCCGCACCTCTCTATCTACCTTGCAAATAAATTTTCAAAGTTCTAAGTCTATTCTCAACCGAACAAGCGAGAGTCGTCCACGTGTCTCAATCCCATCTATCCACGCCCTATATAGAAAAGTTCTAAGTCTATTTTTCATTTGAGCACCTGAGCAAGCGAGAGTCATCCACGTATCATCATCTTGCTTACTCGCGGCTTATGCAGAAAAAGACTAATGCATAGGACTTCCCGACAATCCGGATTTAAGAGATCGTGCCATGCGTCTCAATCCTGCTCACTTGATCCCTAAACAATAAACGGCTAAATCATAAAGCTCCCGACCAAGCAAACAAGCGAGGACCATCCACGTGTCATCCTGCTTACTCAGCAAATCAAGGCATTAACCCTCGACAACCATCCAGACAAGCGAGAGACATACCTGTGCCATCATCCAACTCATCCACAACATGTACACAGTGACACAAGTTACAAAGCCCAACAACTAAGCGCACAAGCTAGAGTCGTCCATGTGTCATCATCTTGCATACCTGCGACGTACAAGTACAAGTACAAGTACAGAGCTCCTGAGCAAGCAGACAAGCGAGCGTCTTCCATGTGTCATCATCCCGCTCCTATGTGGCTTGTACACAGAGAACCGAGACGTTGACCCCAACGACCAACCAGACAAGTGAGAGTCGTCCATGTGTCAACATCCCACTAAGTCGTGACTGACATCCAAGGATAGATCAATCCCATGTGACTAAGCGATATTAGCCCACGCATCATCCTCCAGTCAACCAAACGCGAACAAGGAAATATAAGCCACTATTAAATGATGCAATGACATGTGTCACAATTAATGACTCAACAAGGTGACTAAGCAACAAAAGGCCACAACAAAGTGCCATGTGGCAAAAGACCTTGCGAAAGCTGACCTCATAAATTAAATTCAAAATAGAATAGATAGATGACAAAACCAATGTCTGCAATTAATTCCTACGAAGGGAGGATTTGGGGCAATGAATGCTCAAGCCAAACTAAATTGACTACATAGATGGTCCCAAAACACAAAAGGAAAACACATTTTCTACTTGCTATCTCTGCAAACTACTATTAGAGCTCTCTCGTAACCAAAGGGCCAAGCTTTTTCGACTTCAAAAAATTCTTAAGAAGAACTAAAATGACAACTTCAAAAGGCAATCATGATCTGTCCATGTTCAGTTTTGGCAGTAGCACCAAGTATACAGACATTGTATTTGATCCAGTCATATTCGACCACAAACTTCAGCATTATACAATGATATGGCTAGAGGTAGATGCAGCAAATCAATATGGGGTGGATGACCAATTGTTTCTACAAACTTGAGAATATATAGACAACCTGTTGGTGATCAAGGCAGTGGAACTACATAATGCGGCTTGCAAACCAAAGGTATTCCCCTGTGTACATTCCCTTTTCAATTTATTTGTGGATGGAGACTTCTCTGGGAACATTCTTCACCGTCTCCATAGCCCTACCCTTGTGGCATGTGTCTAGAAAGGCTTTCGATAAATATTGTCGACTCTCCACACCCAATATGACCTATAATCAATTAGTTGTGGATGCTTGGTTGGTCAATAACAATGTCAAAGATACGTTGAATACATGGGTAGTAGACCCAAACAAGTTTGTATTAGGAGCTCAAATCAACAGCACTCCAATTATTAGATCCAAGCCTGAAATTCGAATTGCCATGGCCTTATTGAATAGGTTATATGGTTTTCCTAATATCACTTAAGTCAGGGAAATTTGGGTCCCTCTTCTAGACATTATTCGGACTAAAAGGATGCCTTCTCTAGGAGAGATTATTAGTTTTAATCTCAAACACCAAATGGGCACAATAGATTATAGGCCAAATGGACATTTTTATATGATGTCATATTTACCAAACGCAGTCACAGCTACTATCACTCATCCTGGAGAAGAACCATGGTGGTCTTCATTACAATATCTCAAGAATTGAATTTGCGATGATCATAGCATCTTTCATATATACAAATTCTAATAATAGCAGACATCTTCTATCCTACAGTATATAGGGCTATAAACGGGCAACCTATTCCTAGGTTGTCAGAGCAGATTAAAAGATCAATTGAGAAGATAGGAAATTATTGGCTCTACCCTGAGCATATAGTTATTAGAATTGAATGCACATTTGAGGCCCCATTTCTATTGTCTCACTACGTCCCAAACAAGCTAGCTAAACAAGAAATAGCCGCCCAACTGTCCAATAGTGTGGACCAAAATTTGAAATCAGCCAAGCTAGGGATTATCCCTAAAACCCCTCTCAATATAGGTAGGCAACAGTACACATAGAGGGAACATCTTCATCAAACAGCCAAGCACATAAATCAATTCAGCCTAAGCAAGGTTGAATTTAGACACTGGGATCCAAGACAGGGGATTGACAAAACTCTTAACAATTATGTCAATAGGACTAGGATTAAGTATGGGCATCAAACATACATACATGATCCAATATTTTTGAATGCACATGATGAATCAGAGGTATATAAGAGGATGCAGTCAATAAACATGTCTATGAAAGTTGCCTTGAGAATACAGCATGATCCTACCATTACTCCAAAGGATGCCAAGGAAATAGACAAGGATGAGGACACTCCTATAGTATAAAAAGATTCACCTACAGAGACAGATCAACAAATAAGGGCTAACATCTTCAGAGGTCTCCCAAGACCACCAAGTGCCACTCCTCCATCCCTCTCAATAGATATGGAGACACCTTTGATTCCCAAGAGACCCACTAACCTTGCCTTGCAAGCCCCAAAGGCCCAACCAACAAACGTACCTCGGGTAAGCACTCTTCCTGTTCCACCAAATTCAATTACTAATGCTACTCCTCCAATACTTACTTATAAGCGGAAACCAAGGACTCTTCTAACCACTTTACAAGCTCCAAATATCACAAGAGTGGAGGAAAGACCACCAGATTATGCAAGTGTGACATTAGGTCCTTTGTATGCCAAGATTGAACAGGGACCTGAAGAAGAAGATGACTTAGTAGAAGAGACGGGGCTGGATAATCTCAGAGAGGATTTAATGCAAGAGCACATTGAGGCTCATCCTCTTAGCCATCCACTTCCTTCTCCAGATGTTGAAGAGTCAAAAGCAATAAACGTAGCCAATACAGGGTCTGCTATTACTCAATAATATACTAGGGAAGATAGTCCCAAAGAATCCCCCGTTACTATGGTTGTTTCTACATTGATTGACACTAGTGGTCCTGCTATAGACGCTTCAACAACTGGGGAAGCAATTGCAATTCAGGTTTCAGTCACTCCCACTATGGTTGCTTCTCGATCTTCACCATTTGCCTATGAATTGTGTTTCTCAAAGTGATTTGAGCCTCTTGGCATTTTATTGTCTCAAAGCTCTCTTAATGCATCTCCGCAACTTGCAAGGTCATATTCATTAACTTACCATCCATAATCTAGTCCCTTTAAATGTTTCAATGGATTCCAAGAATGTTTTGATAAAACAACCTTTGATTTTTTATTGTCTTATTTCACTGTCTATTTTGGTATCTTCGTGAGAGGCAAAGTAGTCAATGGATAAATATGTTAATCCTCTGAAATATTTTTTATTTTTCCATCAATGTTTTTTGAAGATTTGCATTGTTGTTCTTCAATCAGAAAAAAACAAGTCATGTGTGGATACTGCAGACCATTGCCACATAGTTTTGGTTTCCTTGAAATTGTGACCAGCCTGCTCTCCCTCGGCATTGTGGCTCTACTCCTCCCTTTGATGTGGCTCTGCTCCTCCCTGTTGGCATGGCTCTGCCCCTTTCTCGCCCCCCAGATCATTGGAGCAGACTCATATTACAAGTTTATTTTCTATTATGAGAATTACATTGGCCTTGAATGTTAAGGGGGATTCTAGAGGAAGTGCTCTACTTCCTCCAAGGATATCCCAACCTGGCCCCTCCGACATTGGGAACTCCCCAACAAGCACTATCAGAACTTCTCACAATGATCAATGTGGCTTAGACGGCTCCTCCACTTCAAGCACAGATAGATATATTTGATTAAGTTTCCTTCCAGTCTTCATCGACACATGCTTTTGGGGGCTCCTATTTGCCCTTCACTGCTATTTGTATTGATTTCATTACCACCTATGTTAGTGGCGCACTGCTTTCTATTAATATTTGTTGTATCCTCTAGTCCCATTGCCCTACTTTTGTCATTTGTGGGCATTAATATAATTTATTTCTTTCTTTCTTTCTTTCTTTCTTTCTAAGCCTAAATGATTTCAAATTATTTGAAAGACTTTATTGCTCTATTATATTAATAAAGCATATGTCCATCAAATTTGACAAAATATAAAGGAATAAATTTCTCTAAACCTACAATGTTTCTTGTACAGTTTTTCAATGTAGTGCTAAAAATAAAATGACGACTGTGCACAATCGCATGCCAAAGATTTTATTCATAAAAAATCCTAAATTTAAAAATGAGACTAGAGATTGCCCATACTGTAAGATACTATAAATGGCATGAACTACAAGAAAAGCATTACATAGATGTGAAAATCGAACATCCGGGAGAAAGATTCCAAATATCAAAGGTAACTAATCACTAGACCCAAATATATATTTTCCCTATATATTCCATAAGATCTTTTACAATAAAACATCAAAAGTAAAGATGTTCATGATATTCAAATGCCTAATTTATGTGAACTGTTAGAAATAATCTATTGTAGGGAGAAAATGGGTATTAATAAAATAATAAAGAGTGTAATACTAATCATGGAATTAGTCTATACGAATGGATATCATCTGCCATCGCAACCATATATACATTTTCATGGTTATAAATGCATAGTCAGATTGAATTGTTATTCATAAATTGTAGTGGGGTCAGACCCACAGCAGTGGATCACTTGATATTTTATTATATTCTTTTCTAGCAAATACTCCCAGCTATTTGTGTGTTTTCTTACTAAAATAACACACAAGTGAGCCTTAACATTTATGTTCTAAACAAAATCATTTAGATCATATATCATGTTGGTCATAAAAATTCCATGATCTATCAATTTTAGGTTTAATATAATTATAATCCTTTATCAATCCATGAAAGTTTTATAGGAGAAAAGTTGCAGGAGTGGTTGTTAAGGATTGGAAGACTATGTTTTGAGTGGGATGGAACTCCCAAAGATGCTTATATCCAAAAACACAAGAAATCTACTACACTCAAAAAAAAAAAAATTATGCTGAAAATACAGTTGAAAAAAGGAACATAGCATCGTAGACTCTCCTCTGTTTTTATGGACGATGTTTCAGGTGGGAGAGAAGGTGTTTTCTTACTCAAGGGAATCATACTTTAAAATTTCCACATACCGTTCTAAGTTCTCCACCAAGGCCAATCTCCCCTATGAAAGCAATTCCACTAGGAAGAGGAATCTCCAGAAAACTGACCAAAAGGAGGAAAAAACACAAGGTTGTTTCATAGGTTAGTACATCTGAAACTATTGAGAACTCTTTTCCATTGAGCTTATAAAGGAGTTAGCTTGAGGTACAGATATTAAACAATGTAGAAACACACCTGCTACAAATTGAGGCTGCAATTGCAAGGTCTCCTGCAGGTTCATATAATTGTTCACCTCCCACAACATTCAAAATTACAACCTGTATGAACACAGCCAACGGTTTACCAATTACAAACCATTTTCTAGGATACATAGAGTTGAGACCTTACAAGCAATCATTGTCATAGACTTTTGGCATGCTTCAAATATCATTTAGAAATCCATGCAAAATGAAATGAGATAAAAAAAACACTTCCAACAATGCCATCCTAGGGACAACCATGTCACCAATCACCATCACTACTTTTTATTGATATTACCTCTAAAGCCTCAGAGGAAGCCTTGAGTGTGCCAATGCAGTTGGACCTTGAAAAGGAGGCAATGACATATTGAGAAAAGGGATTTATAACATGGTCAATGTTATACATCTTCATGTTGCTTCACACTATGACACAACCAAAAAACCATAAAGAAAATATTTAAAAAGATGCAATGGTTATCATGCTCCAAAATGTGACTAGTAGCCTAGCTCTTGTTTAATTTTAGCGTATCTATCCAGATTGATTTTCTATCAAATATTAAGCTATTTGGAGGAAAAAAACACAATGTTTGTAACAAATCACAGTTATTAGCAAATAACCATAACCATTATTTTATCATTATAAGGATTACAATACATATGGATGACATACAATTGTTTCCCTCTTTTTTGTACAAAGAAGCATGGCAGTGCTTGAAATAATGATTGTTCGTGTTTTACCAAATGAAAGCTAACAATAGCTGATCTTGTAAGATTATTTTGCATCTCGAGTGGTTACAGCTGAGTAACCAAGACATCCAAATGATCTTGCAATGTAAAATAAAGAACATCTCAGTATTCCATTAAAAACAAAAAATGATATGCTTAGCTGATAAAAAAAATGGATGAAGAAGCTGCAATGATTCTATTGGCTCAGCAACCATTGCCCCACATTTCTTTGTTCATTTACTGGAAGGATCCAATATTTGTCATATACAAACTTCAAGGAATCTCATAATAGGAAGAAGACTACCAGCTTTAGTAGATCATTCATTTATTTCTGGTATGGTTACTACTATGTAATCGTGGATGAGGTATTCCAAGATTATAATACAGAAAAAAGACACCAATCCTAGTGAATCATGATTGTTAGTTTTATCCAAAGATTGAAAGTTGTGTTTGTAAATGCCATGTTGATGCTGATTATCTCTTACCGAGGAAATCTAATCATGTTCCAGCTGATTATTCTCAAATTAGTTCAAAAAATATAAAGTTCAACTGATTCATATTACCATTTTACCATGAAATAGACTAACATTACCCATGGGAAAATGATTAGCATGCTCTCATATATGCCCATTTATTTGCTCATTTATTTATTAAGCTCTGTACACAACATGAAAACTTAATGCATGGCTCACATACATATATTTTTTATTTTATCTCCAGAACCCAAACGAACATGGAGTTGGCAAAATTTCACCTGAATCCTTTCATTAAATGGAAAAGATCGCTGATACAATATAGTAATGTACCTCTTTTTTTGATATATAAACAATATTTGTATTATGCATGAGGGTGGGTTACATCAAACAGACTTCTGAAGAAACAAAAGGCAGAGACTCCTCCAAGAACACAAGACTAGTCGTTTCAGAATTTTTACAAGAGGATTAGAGAGCTTTGACCTTTGAAACTATCCTTCACACCCACACAAAAACAGCTATTATCTGTTCTAATATGGCCATCAGACTTTAGAATTTTATAAAGACATAAAAGTACATATAGCCTATTTGGCATTATATTTACAGAAAAAAAGGGTACCAGTCAAAGTGTTTGCAGCAACAACCCAGAATGCCATTTCCAGAAATCACTCTTCATTCATAGAATCATGACCATTGATTGTTACTGGGGGGCTCCAGGAGATGCATTGGTGTTGTCGTTGTCCTCACTGACCGACTTGGGCTGCCAAGTGGGAGTAGCAGGAACTGCACGAGGCCTGTATCGAGAAACCTTACAGTCCTGGTCCAATCTACATTGACGGCCCGTGTTGCATGTAACTTTGACATTTATTCCCCAGTATTTATCTGGTTAGAGCAATTCCATAGTAGTAAATGAAGACAAAATGATGTAGACATCTATGCCGTTTCCTTAGATAGTATGCTCTTTCGTACCATTGACACCAAGTAACACATGATGCTTGGGTATGATTATTTTCTTTCTGCGGAGGAAAACCATCCACGTCAGCCAGCTGGCTGTTAAATGGCAGGTATTGGTGGGTGTATTATTACATGGAAATGGAAGGGGTTTGAGATGTTATGAGCTATATAGACGGGGCGTGTTTGTGGCATATGTTTTCACTAGGTCTGAGATTTGTGTTGACCTTGGGCATGTGAGAGGGTGATCATAAAGAGGACCATGAACAGACTTATGTTTAAGATTTAGATAGGATAGAAGAATAGTTTGCTTATTGTTCAGGGTCTGCCTGTTTAAATAGACAATATCCCTATTGCTATGGCAGACACTTGTGAGAGAGTTCCCGGTTGTAATGTGGCTTTTACTAGGATGTGGAAAGAAGAGTTTCGACCTAATGGTAGTGGCTTAACTCTCAATTGGAAGACCAATTTATAGTAGAAATGCATGCATCACCTATATGAGGGCATTTAGGTGTTCTCAAAACTTATAAAAGCACCAAAAAGGATTTCTTCTTAAAAAGTTTGATGAGTGATATACAGAAATTTATTATTGAATGTTCAATTTTCAGAGTAATAAAGGAGAGACAGTTAAGGTTCCAGGGTTATTAAAACCACTTCCTAATCCAGAGTGACAATAAAAAGAAAACTCTATGGACTTCATCACGGGGCTACTTGAATTAGAAAGTATTAATGATATAATGGTGGTGGTGGATCACTCACAAAACATACCCACTTTTTTGGATTATCTATCCATTCAAAGCCAGCAATGTAGCAAAAGCATTTTTGGACAAACTGCAGAACCTTCATGGCAACCCAAAGATCATTGTGAGTGACATGATCCTATCTTTGCCAGAAATTTTACAAAAGATTTATTTGAAACCTTGGGTACCAAAATTTTCACATAACGCTTCTTATCACTCTCAAACTGATGGCAAAACATAGAATGTAAACATATATTTGGAGGTATAGCTTCATTTTTTCACTTTGACAACGAGTCACAATGGCACAAATGGCTTCCAGTGGTAAAACACTACCTTTCATACTTCAACCAAGATAAATCCATTTGAAGCCCTATATGCGTACTTGCCACCATGAACCAATGTATACTCCAGAGCTATAGGTGGTAGATGATAACTTTGAGAACCAACATAAGGTTCTCTAGATCTTCAAGAAAAACATGACCGTGGCTTAAAAAAAGATGAAAGAACAAGCAGATCAACATAGAAATGAGAAGCAATTCAAAGAGGATGATTAGGAATTCCTTTGACCTTGGCATTACAAGAAAATAACCCCTGGAAATAGAAATGCCGCAAGTTAGCTCCAAATTTTTTTGGCCCACTACACAACATTTCCCCTTTTTTAGGGTTCACCTGTCTTCCATGTTTCGTGCTTGAAGAAGGGCATTGGGGATAAAATTCCAGCCCAAATAAACCTTCCAAAATTGGATGAATATGAAAACGTTATCATGGAACCAGAATTGTTTATTGATTTAAGACTACTTTACTGGATCCTTCACCCCAAACCCCTAGATATTGGTACAATCCCTTTTGGATATTGATCCTAGTCCGAATCTGCCCAGATACAGCCAAGATACTACAAGAGGACTATGGAACCTCATGGATACATCCTAGGACATATCCGGGAGGATCCACAATCCTCCCACAATATCTCGGCCATATTTGGGCGGGATCCATGGCCCAAAAACGTTTTTTTAAGTATTTTTTATTTCACTTGACAAAAAGTCAAATACGAACTTCAAAAAAAATAAGAAATAAATAATATTTCCAGTCCTGTTTCACATGCTCTGTTCAGCGCCATTCATAACAGCGGAAAGGAATACATTCATACTCAATGTCTTTGAGCCAAGTTCCTTCAGATGATCTAATGTTAATGCCTTCAACACTCGAAAGATTTACTTGTGTACCAACCCTAGTATAGGTGGATAATTATTGGGTAATGGTTGCTTCCAATATGTAAATAAACCTACCAATCTTACTCCTCGGGGCCCCCAAGACGCCTTCACAATTACTTGATGGTCCTTCATTTTCATCGATGCTTGCAAGCTCATGTTCCAAATGAAACTCTTCATCTTGATGCTCTGAAATTTCCTCCAATCCCTTGTCAAAACTATCAATACATGGTGGTTCTTTCCCACATTCTTCCGGACACTTGTCACTTGCTAAATTATCGGAGTATCCTTTACTATCTGGTCCTTGATTCACACAAAAATCCCCCATTGTGAATTTTCCATTGAATATCATGCATTTGGCATTGAATTATCCGTATGTTTTGTCATTATTTAACTTACATTGTTTACTCTATGCATATTATGTGGTTATTTTTTATTATTTGGATACTTAGATTTAAGAGTGTAAAAACTGAAAAATGGAGCCATCAAAGAATATCTCATGAAATCGAAGAATCTAGTAGTGAAAGACACGACTTAAGATGATATCTTTCTCCACAAATAACATTCATCTTACAAAGCCATTTATTGCTCAATAGTATTGAAAGGTAAGGAAGACAAGCAAAGGATCACAAGGAAACAAAACTTAAAAGTGAAAGATATTTACATAGATCATAAACCATTGTTAGATATGGGCTGCAAAGAACTTACTTGATTTTGAAGCTTAAGGCCGGCTTGCTTTATGAGCACCTATACAAGAAAAAATAAATCTAAAATCACAAGAAAGACATCAGAAGCTAAACTTGCACATCTATCTACTAAAAATATTTTTTTTAAATAGTAGAAAATTCAGAGTCTTTTTTGTAACTTAACCAATAAAGCTAAAATATTAAAAAATATACTACATAGGAACTTCGACAAAATCAAAAAGGAAGTGTAAATCCAGTTATTCAAGCACATAATAAGTGTTAAGCTAGGTATTGATGAGTCAGATGCACTTGCCGCAATAATATTGTCAGCTCGACGTTCTTGGATGCCATTATATCGCTTTGTAGTTGGCATCTTAGTGCAACATAATGCCTGTAACAAGGCTACATGCTATCAATTATTATAAGCAACATATACTTGATAAATTCTGAACCTTGTGCAGATGAACGACTCAACAAGACATAGTGCAAACAAATAAGTAAAAAGATCATTTCCGCTTACATGGTTCACAAATCACAGGTAACAATTTAGATAGAAATTACCCTACCTTTAGCTGATGATCTTTATGACGAAAACATAAAATATAAGTGGTCAATTAAGTTTAAACCAATGTCCGATACTCAGTAGCTGTTACTAAATATCTTAAAAAATAATATATACTGCATATTACAAGAAAAGATTCTACTTTTCCATGTCAAGCATTATCTTCATATATCGATCCTCAATTTCAGCTTATACAACTATATACCAATAGCAATGTGCTAAATATAAATCTTATAGATAAATTGGGTTTTATGTGCCACAGTGACATGCTACGGATTCAGGAGGTATGTAGTAAAACCAAAGAGGAAACAAGTTGGAGAGAACTTGATCGCAATCATGTTAAATATTAAAATAGAAGATTGTGGTGAGGATATAGAAGCCGCATTGTAAACCAAAAAATGCCAAAATATCTTTCAACAAACATAAAGATATTTTCCAATGATTTGCCAGCAAGAAACGACCTTAGAAGCACTTAGAATATTAAATAGAGTTGGAACTTAAAATAAAGAAAGGTTGACCACAAGACTACTCAAACTAAGTAGATTGGATGAGAAGAGGACAAACACTTAGTGGGCTATTGGGATTTTCCATAAATGGAGGAAACATTGGCAGGAAAGAAAGAAAGAGAGAGATTATGTTAATGTCCACAAATGACCAAAAGTAGATCAATGGGACTCGAGGATACAGCAATTAACAATAGCGAGTTTCACAAAGAGAGAAACCTAGAAGCAAAATAAAGATATAAAAGTACAAAAGACAAAATAAAGGAGTGCACCACTAACACAAGTGGTAATAAAATCAATACAAATAGCAATGAAGGGCGAACAAGAGCCCCCAAAAACCTATGCCGATGAAGACTGGAAGGAAATCTTATCGAATGTCATTGTTTGTGCCTGAAGTGGAGGAGTCATCTCAGCCATCATCGATCACTGTGATATACTGTCTAGAGATGTCCTCTCTGGCTTCTCTAGTAATGATGTCCATCGTGGGAAGAAGCTTTGGCAGGGCATCCAAGGAGTACATCAAAGGGTGTATTTTATCGATAGAGATGCCAATAGAAAGGAGCGACTGCCTAGTCTCAAAGTACCAACATTGCCACATCTAGTGGGGGCTAGTGAAGCAATCCTATCTGAAGAGCAATATGCTATGTATGGATATCTCTCACGTCTAAAAGCTGAAATCTCCAAGTATATGAGTATGTGGATGTAGAAATTAAGCTTGAAGATAGTCTTAAGACGTCGCAGATGGGCAGAAAATTCAGATTAGACGATCCACTAAGTAACCATCCGCTTGCAACGAATCATGCGCTATAGCATGAGAGTCTATACCCTTTCAATTATGCCCAATTAACAATCCCCAAGCTAGGTCTCCAAACTTTTGAGCCATATAAAACAGTAGGCTTAATGATTGTATCAAAAAGTGTAACTTGGAAAGGATAACTTGGAAGTTGAAACAATCCCCAAGCTAGGTCTCCAAACTTTTGAACCATATACAACAGTAGGCTTAATGATTGTATCAAAAAGTGTAACTTGGAAAGGATAACTTGGAAGTTGATCTGGAAAAATTGATGTTCCAAGACAAAAAGAGAGGCATACCTTGCAAAGGCACGAGTGAGAGACAAACTTTATGCTAAAGGATGGACCAAAAAATTGGACCCCCAAATATGTGTATGCCAATGTGATCTCTACAGGTTCCCCATTGTAGAAACACTTCAGGGAAATGAATTTAAGATTCAGAACATTGGTCCTAAAATTTAAAGGTTTAAGAGAAACAAATCCTAGGCCAATTCAACCTAATGTGGTTGGGACCATTCCAAATACATTATGTGCAAGACAACAAAGCAATTGTTCTATAAAATCTTAATTGTGAGGTAGTTGGAGATGTGTTTAACTATTCTAATTTGAAGCTACACAAGATATGAAGCGACCCTAACACCGCTACCAGTGTGAAGGGCTAAACAGAGACAATCACAGTACAAAAGAAAAAGTTTGCACAAGAATTTGCAAGTATTATTCATGGAGATGGTAAGAACATATGGTGGTAAGGGAACTTGATATGCAAGTGTCATAGCAAAGGGAACATCCTAGCAAATTGCTAAGCATGAAAGGGAAAAGGGTACAAAAGAAAAAGTTTGCACAAGAATTTGCAAGTATTATTCATGGAGATGGTAAGAACATATGGTGGTAAGGGAACTTGATATGCAAGTGTCATAGCAAAGGGAACATCCTAGCAAATTGCTAAGCATGAAAGGGAAAAGGGATGGGCATAGCCGAAGGAGCGAACAATACCAAAACATTGGGAGAGAAGTCTAATTTTAGAATTCTAAAAATAGATGCACCTACCCTCTCCTTTATGAAAAATATAAAGTTGCATCCATGCAGAGTAGAGCAATAAAGTAATCACCTAGCATTTATTTTTTTTCCAGATAGATTTATTAAGGGTTCTATTTTATAAAATTCAAAAAGAACAACAAAGCAAGAATTATAAATTCTCGAAACAAGGGATAAATTTGTAAATATTAACTAGATTCAATAAACTAATCACGAAGAGCAAGGCGTACAAAATTGAATACAAAATAATAAGATCTTTTCGCTCTTTTCCTATAAACTCGCATATTTGTATTGATACCAAAATTTTCAAGTTTTGTAAGCACTCCAACTTGTCGAATGATAAATTTGCCAATGATAGCATGCAAAATAAGACATTCCTCTTCAATTAAGTGGGGAGGCTCCCTTTTTACAAAATATAGAAGATATATAACAAGATGTAGAATTATAAAAGAAAGGATCTGCTGATTTGGATGAAAAGACTTCGTATTTTCAATATATAGGCATACTAATATGCGACATGCAACACATGATAAACAATAGAGCTTTGTATTTCAATGCACAAGGATTAATTGAAAAGAAAATATGACATTTTGCTACAGCTACACCTTCAATCACATACAACTCAAATGATTATCCTAAAACCACTAATAATGTAGAGTTGTGAATAACAGAATAATCATAGTAGAAATCAATGAGATGGAAAACTCTTGCATTAATATTCCCGGGTTAGCTTAAAGCAAAAAATTAAAGAACCGCCCTTCATTCTTCAGTAGGGAACGCTCTAATAGTTCTAGAGATGTCTTTTTGTTAGTTCTTTTAAATACATCACAATCACTAATTTCAACCAGATTTTAAACAACAAAGAAAATTAAACATCTTTGTTATTCATAGTCAACATGTCTGATTGATTAATATTACATGTACCTTATGACATGGCATTCTTTGGTTCTTCATTGTGTTGGGTCCCACTATCACTTCCCAACTCAATGGTAATAACCATCTTCAGTCATGTGTCCTACTTGAGCTTGAAGTGTTGATTTTTTCATGGCCTCCTAGAGAAGATCTTGACTCAGTGTGTCCGCATACCTCATCTAATTCTCCCACTTAATAGACATCTTGCATAGGTGTAAGTCAAAAATTAATATTTCTTGATCTTGTCATTAGCTTCATCAATCAAAGGGGGCAATTTCATTAAAGTTTTACGTGACTCTTTATTAAAATATGCTCATTTGACTAGCAATTCTTTCACATGAATTTGAAACTCGGTCTTTAAAGCCTTTGTTGCATGACTAGTACCATCAACTATGAAAACTAGGATATATATTTTCTCAATAAACTCCTTAATGTTATTCATAAGACCTTCAATTTTGTCCCTTGCATTTATGATTTGTACAATAGTTTTGTCTGCTTCTAGAATGAATGAGAGAGCATAGTGCCATTGTTTTGTCAAGCCTCAAAGAAGTGGGTGTTTTCACCTTCTTGGGAGTTTATAAAAGAAAGGAAGTTATTTCCTCTATATTGGGCACTATGTTCTTCACTATGCATGCTTTCTTCTTATTTAATACTTGTTGCACCCACAACTCGGATTTCGATGTTGACATTTGTGCACAAACAAGTCTATCTGACATTTTTTGCTAAGTTGGATCATGTTAGCAAATATGAATGTTGAAAGAATGAAGGGAAATGGAAGGCATACAGCCCACTAACACACTTGTGTGTGTCCATCTTTTATTAAGCACAAAAGAAGTTACATCAGTTGGGAAGGTTGATAACCGCCCATTAGTTTATGTTTAAGTAATAGCTAATTAATAACTTTAATACCCTCCCTTAATCACTGAACTAGAGATTACTTCAACTTTGTCCCAAAATTTTACAAACAAAGTGGGACCAAAGAGATTAATCGTTACATTTACAAACTACATTTTAGATATCAACATGAAATTTGCAATCCTTTGACATTTTATTCTTGCCCAATGTAGGAGCTTCGATGTAAACAAAAACTAAGAAAGATGGCCAACAATAAAGCAAAGATCCCATCATGTGTACATAAGATATATCATGTTGTCCACCAATTCTTTATGGACATAACATTTATGAATTATAGTAAATAACCCCCCACTTGGAGTGCCCCACTTTGGAGATTGAATTGGGGAAAAGGTATAAAAGACGATGGAGGGGTTCATTTGTGAGATCCATGATTCATCTATCACTTGATTTTGTGAGTTGAGGAATTTTGCTTCTACTTTCAGCTATTGACGACGAAAACCCTCTTTGGCAATCAGATCTTGGGGACGATAACCCTCACTTTCTGCTGGTGGCTTCATTCAGGGGTCATGATTCAACGAAAAGTCATTGAACACAAGCTAGAGCATCGGTTTTTGGTTGGCACATCAACTAGAGGGATGTTTGGAGTTGAAGACTTGTTGGAGGGATCTTTGGCATGCTGACATCATTCTTTGGAGGGCTGACATCACCCTAGGGAGTTGGTTTTGAGGGCTATTCAGCATGTGGTTTCATCTTGGACTGCACAAAGTTGTTTCGTGCTTGATACAACATCAATTTTTCAATTGGTTAGGTAGTTATAGTTGCAATTGCATTGGTATGATCCGTTATAAATTAATTAATTTACAACCTAAAAAATATTTTATAAAAAATCAAATTTGAAGTTGTAAGGATTCTACTCTTGAAATAAATCGAGTTTCTTAATTGTCGGAGGGTTTCTATGTGGATTGTATTTTTTCCTATAATGTTTTATGGACCATTTTTCAAAATTTTGTACTTTCACATTAGAGTTTCAATAAAATTCCAGAATTTCATTAATCTGCTCTAAAAGGGATATTTCAATGGTATCAAAGCCATCTCCTTGCCAACTGTGGGGATTGAGTTGTCTACAGGTTCTACTACATGCAAGGCAGTGACAGAGAGCTTAGGTATTATGGAAGAGAAAGAAGAAAGGGTCTAGAACAACAAAGAGAAGGGTTTGAGCAACTAGGGCACAAGAATATAGAAGACCCAGATGTAGACCGTGTTCGATTTGAGAAATTTTCTCAAAATCAAGAGTGTATCACAGATATGATGGTTGAAATGGTTCGAACCATGCGGGGCATGAATGCATCTCATCCTTCCAACGGTGAGGGGAGTGCTTCGAGAGCCAACAACAACCCTCCTCCAACATAGAGAACAGCAGTTGGATCTATAGCTAGGCCTTTTCATCCTAACTTCATTCGTAGCGAGGAAGTCATTCCTGAGGTGGAGGTTCAATATTCAGTGATGGATAATATTGTTGCCAGTTATGCAGAGTACATGACTCTTCCACTTGAGATCAAGGGAGAAATGACCCTCACTAACTTCATATAGTTGAAGAGGAACAAAGAGGGGCCTAGAGCTGATCCTAGACCTTGAAATAATCAAAGGGATCTTCAACAAGTTTTGGGAAAGCTCACTCTTTCTACATTTGATGGATCTACCAAGAGCATCGCTCGAGCTTCGATCCAAAAGGTGGATACATACCTTTCTCTCTGACCTATGATGGAAGATGAAACCATCAAATTTGATACTTTACATCCTCAGGGCACAGAGCATGAGTGGCATTACTATGGATTGGTCACACAAGGGCACAACCTGATCAACTCTTATGATGAGTTCAGAAAGAGGTTGATTGAGAGGTTTGATAGGGTTGATCTAGAGATCCATTTTAGGAAGTTAGTACAGCTAAAACGAAATACTTCCGTGCATGATTATGTGGCTGAATTTCAGAGAGTGTCAATGATGGTACCGGATGTATCCGAAAAGAGGCTTGTGGTATTGTTTGTTGAAGGGTTGGTTGATCCACTCAAGGGTTTGGTCAAGGCTTTCAACCCTTGTTCTCTCCAAAAAGCCATCAAAAAGGATTTTGATTTAGAAACAACAGATCCTAAGGAAAAATTTATGCGTTTAGGACAGCAAATGACATATTATTTTGGGCAGCCTAGGATTTCACCTTCTGGGCAACCAAGGACAGCACCATGTGATTAGCAAATAAGGCCATACGAGCAAAGTAACATGCAGCAAAAGGAGCTGCCAAAGACAAACAAACAAGTGGAATCAAGGAATGAGTTAAGGAGGAGAAATTTGCGCTTCACTTGCAAAAACCCTTGGACACTAGGGCATCATTGCCTTTGCAAAGGCCAAGTTCATTACATTGAGGAATTATTGGATGAAGAAGAAGAAGTAGAAGGGGACGAAGGGAAAGAATCGAAAGAAGAGTATATTTGGTGAGCCTCTCAACCACCACAAACATACAACTCTAACCTTGAACCACGGGAAGTCCCATGATGAAATCCATAAAGATATTTTCCCATTTTTTAGTAGGAATGGGTAAGGCTTGCAACAAACCAGCTGGAAAAACTTGTTCAACTTTATTGTGTTGGCAAGTGAAGCACTCCCGGATGTATTGAAGGACCTATCCCTTATGTCTCTTCCAAAATAATTTTTCCCTCGTTTGTATGTCTTCAAATACCCCAGATGACCAGCCAAGGGAGTATCATAAACAGCTCTCAATATCTTATTTTTCATCTTAGACTCATGGAACAAAAAGATCCTATTCTTGTAGAAAATAAGAGAGTCCACTAACTTGTACATGTCATCTTCAATTTTACCTTCAAGGACAGTAGTAGTAAAGTCGTTCTTCACATACTCAGTTGTTATAAAAGCCTTCCAATTAGCTGTAATCTCTATAAAGGAGAAAAGAATAGGCATTATAGACAATGTATCAACAACTACATTGTTTTTCCCTTTAACATACTCAATATCAAAGTCATAAGATTGAAGTTTACCTACCCGCGTTTATTGTTTATCATTCAAATCCTTTTGGCTGAGAAAGTACTTCAAATTATTGTGATCGGTTTTGACGACAAACCTGCCACAAATCAAATACTGCCTGAATTTGGTCAATGCATGCATGATGGCTAGCTTTTTTTAATCATAAATAGAGAACTTACGTTCCACCTCTTTGAGCTTTCAGTTCTCAAAAGCTATGGAATGCCCTTTTTGCACCAAAACAGCCCTTATACCTTCACTTGAAGCATCACATTTCAGCACAAAAGGGATGGAGAAATCCAGAACAACAAGCTGAGAAAATCCTCTGACAAACCACAAAATAGGCTAAGGGTCTTCATACGGCACTAATCCTGAGAAGGGAACATTACACTTTGATAGTACAAACGAGAGTTCCTTCCACTGTCAAGGATATATTTGAGCAAGTTTGAAAGAAAGACTGTTCTTCTATCATCTTGAAGGGGAAAAAATGTAAAAGCAGGAGAGCCGGACCACAAAACCTTAGAATACAAAAACTAAGATATTATAGTTGAGGTTTTTCTCACCTCCATTTTTGGGAAAATGGTTTTGGAAACAACTGCATAGGTTCTTTATTAAATCCAATGTTTTGAGTCACACTACCGGACTCATCATCAGTAATTCATGTCTCATCAATTTTTCCACAAATTCACGCATCACAATACACAACATGGGGAATTAAAGAAATACCTGAGTTTCAATGAGGAATGGTCGTGAACCATCAATAATCGCAGAAATGGCTGAGCCAACTAATACCTCCTGATCAGTGTTCCGCTCTCCAAGGTAAAGTTCACTTGGGTTTGAAACAGCTTGCAAACCGGTGTGGACCATTTCTAATACTCCTATCTGAAAAAAACAAAGAACAAACGACCATGAGCAATCACATTAGCTACTATGCATAACCAGTTGCCATTCCATGCCTTTTTTTTTTTTTTTTTTTTTTTTGATAAATGTAAATATTTTATTTATAAAAAAGAGAAGTTACAGACACCAGTCTGAGCTCTGTAAGAGTTGAAAATACAGATTCAGAAATTACAAAGAACAACTAACGAAGAGAAAACTAAACCATAATCTATCATGGTCAGATGCATAAACTTTTGGAAAGCC
The DNA here is from genome assembly GCA_037957365.1 of Torreya grandis. NCBI lineage: Eukaryota > Viridiplantae > Streptophyta > Pinopsida > Cupressales > Taxaceae > Torreya > Torreya grandis. The sequence continues at coordinate 1,805,669 of JARHVA010000040.1, read as the reverse complement.
TACTACATAATTTCGCAACTAGATTGCTACGAAAACATTCATTTGGAGAAATATAATCACTTTACTTTTGAGAGCAACTGTTCCAAAAAAAAAAAAAGAACCATCATTCGCCTTGCGTAATAAGCAGAGGAACACCATCAAATATTCCAGAGAGAGATGAGTTGCCCAAACCTGATTTGAATCCTACCTTGGTCCTGCCACGGTAGGATCGGCCAGCTTCTTCCATATAACCAGCCTTTGGATTGTATTGATATCCACATTGAAACTACAAAGTGGTGGGATGGATGACAGGGACAAGCCACTCTGAGGTTTGGCGCAACATTGTATTAGAACTGCCAACATTATCGGATCTCCTTCTGATAGTCCTTTCTGTAGACATGTGAACCTGGGTATCATCTCCTTTGTTATTGTGATATGGAGCAAGAGACAAAGTAGCTTCCAGATGTTGAATTCTGCGAAGCAATAGCTCAGAGTTGTGTTTTAGCATATCTATTGCTTCCTTTTACTGAGAGTCCAAATAGGTAAGACAGATGATGCACTCAGCGAGGATAGGGGTAAGATCACCTTGGTCTCCAAGTTTTAATCCACATAGTTCCAGCCTGCTTTCTAGTTTTAGGATGGCTCTAACTAGGTCATGATAAATTCTAGCAATATCAGATAGAGTGGTCTTTTGCTGGTAGAGATCATAGTGGATAGCATTTGCTGTGAACTGATTTTTCAAAGGAAGAGGCTCAGATTGATAATCGTTGCCATTGGTAGCCTGTGGTTCCTGGTGTGCATCTCCATGATTTTGTTGAAAGATGGATGTAGGAGTTGTGAGTATTAACAGTCATTCTGGAATCTTGAGAATAGGGATTATAAGCTATAAGGGTGTTTGAAGTAGTCAGACGAGGAGCACATTCACTCAGAGAAGGGAGCTTATGGGTATGCTGAGCAACTATGTTGTTTGGATACGGGTACGGATACGGGTATGACTCGGGTACATGGGTACGCCATTTTTCTAGAACTTTGATTTGGATACGCCGTGGGTACGTCTCTCTCTCTCTCTCTCTCTCTCTCTCTCTCTATATATATATATATATATATATAAACAATGCATATTACTCAATTTTTTAGTAAAACACTTGAAAATACAGTGTTTGTTCATTCATTGCTTCAAATTTCAAAATGTTCAAAGTATACATTGCATATACATTCAAATTTTCAAAATGCAAATGTAGAATAAATCATAATTCATCTAGATTGCCCTCATATTCATAATTATGAATGCCACTCCCACTAGCTCCACTCTCCACCTCTGTTGTTGAATTCTCTTCATTGTCATTGACATCATCAACACCAAGTAATGAAACTTTGGCAAATGTAGATGTGGAGGCATCCAAGTCCGTATTCTCTGGAAGTATATCCCAAAGTTTGTTAGGCCCTAGCATAAGTCCTCAAACTTGTGTGAAAGGAGGCACAAATTGCAATGCACAACTACCAAATCCTCAGCTTTCTTGGATGCCAACTTGTTTCTTTTAACAGAATGGATAAATCCATATGTACTTCAATTCCGCTCTCCTAAAGAATCACTAGCCACCTCTCACAAAATGAAAAAAATGTTATTAATTAATTGTTAGAATTTTCAAATTTAAAATTTGTAACAATGTAAAAAAAATGTCAATAAATTAATAATTTTTTTTATTTAATTCAAATTGAATATCTGTGATAGAATCCTGATTGCAATAGGTCGCAGGTACTTGGCATCATGGCCATGTACATACCACCACTTGATTGGAGACAAGCTGGATTTGTCAAAAAGAGCCTCAATTTCTCCCATGCTATTTTCTGAAGTTACAAACATGCCCATTTCATTGCGGACCGCACTAGTTATAGATGGATCAGGAAAAAGCCTTATGAATGCTTGCCTAGTTCCATTTGCAACCTCTACATCATCATATGATGGTTGCCTATTGGATAGCCGAAGTATTTCATTGCTATAATACTTCAGATTGAGAGCATAAGCAAGGAGATGTAATGGGGTGGTCATTTTATTCCACCTCTTCATGACCAAAGATTTGATTTCATTATAAAATATTTCTTTTGGGTCTTGCTCTTTCTTTTGCATGATCTCTCTCATACTTTCAAGCATGGAATCAATCCCATCATAAACCTCTCCCATGCAAGTTGCATCTATATCCGTAAACCGGATCATAGATAGAATAGGCTCTATAAAACTGAGCACATATTCAATCTCGGTCCACCAGTTATCATCAAGGATCAATGCTTTGATTTTATTGACTTTTTCAATACCAGTGGTGCTTGCTTGCCTCCACACACCCCAAACATTACTTATCACCATACTGCTCAATGCTTCTTTCACCTTCACAAGTCGTCTCAAGACGAACGTGTGAGAGGCAAATCTAGTTTCAACAATCACCAAAAATAAAATAAGACTAAGTTTAATTGTCCAAACTGTAAACGTTGATAAACAACTAGAATTAAATTATTAATTATTAAAAAGTTATAACTTCAAAATTAAGAAATTCAAAAGTAAGACCAAGAATTTGTTCTTGAATTTCTCACCTTCAACAACTCCAACTTTGAGAATTTCCTGAAGATGGCTTGAGACATATGATGATTTGTAACAAATGTTTGAATGTCATTGGCCTCTGCATGAATTTGTTCTATCCATTGAATTTTGCAATCTTTTGCAGCATCAAGTTGAGAGAGTGGACAACACAAGGTGTCCAAAATATGTGCTCGTATCTGCCCTCTATAATCAACCCAGCTGCTCTACAATTCTTTGCATTGTCCGTTATGACTTGGACAATATGTTGGGGGCCCACAGACTCAATAGTCTCTATCAAAATGTTTGTAATGAACTGAGCATCTTTCACTTCGCCCTCACAATCCACTACTTTTAGGAACATTGCCCCTTTAGGGCATAATGCAACAACATTGATCAAAGGCCTATTTCGAGGATCTTTCCATCCATCCGAGATAATGGTCACCCCTGAATCCTTCCACAAATCTCTAATTGGTTGCAAAGAAGTGTGAATATGTTCTACTTCTTTGGCCAAGAGTGTGGTGCGGACCTTCTCATAGTTAGGGTCTTTGTAACCTTGTAGAGCTTCATTGACCACTTTCAACATTTGTTGCCAATAAAGCAATCACAAAACATTGAAGGGCAGCCCACATGCATAAATGCATCTAGCAATCAACACATCAACGATGTCCCTCTAGGCAACATTGAAAGCTTTTTCCAATGGTCCTTTTGGTTCTTTCCGTGAAGTGGCATCTACATCATCATCAAAGGGTATTGCAACTGAATGAGTTCGAGTTTGACTTTCAATGAAATGATGACTTGCAGTTGCAGGTATTATGGGTGGTCTCCCTGATCTGCCTTTTTGGAGAGGTATTGTTTTAGAATGGTTTCTTGAAGCAATTGTTGCATCTGCTTGTTCTTGCTCTTTCATAAACTCAACTATTTTTGCCTTGAGAATTTTATCAATTTTTGATACCTGATGGCCCATACCCAGTCAAATGAGTTTTGACTCGAGTATATGAGGATTTGTATGTGCTATGACAATCATTGCATACCCACACACGAGTCCCACCACCAGCAATGATCTCAAGTATCGTCACATGTTTTCAAAGAGAGGAGGCCGGGTCATATTTCACTTAAAGTGAGGTTTCACGCTGATTTGCTTCATTATGCCCTCCCCCTGACATTGAACTGGATGCCATAGATATCCTAATTATAAATTATCAAATTAGAATCTAGAACCAAACAAAAAAATTAAAAATTAAAATTAATAACTCTGTTTCTGATTTTCACGATCGCAATTACGCACGAGAAAAGAGCATACGCAAAAGTTAGGGTTAGAGACTAAAATAAAGAAAGTAAACATTTGATTTTTTTTTAAATTTTAACTTGAAATTTTAATATTTACGAAAAAAATAAAAACTAAATATAATGCGGCTAACTCTGTTTCTGATTCTCACGATCGCAATTACGCGCGAGAGAAGAGCATACGCAAAAGTTAGGGTTAGAAACTTTAGACAAAAATATACATTTGATTATTTTTAATATTTACAAATTACGAAAAAATAAAAAAATAAAGGATTTAGCTTTTTTTTTTAAATTAAAAAAAATTAGATAAATAAAATAGATATTGAATTTTTAATTTTTACGGAAAAAAATAAATATAAAAAATTAATACAGCTGCAACTTAGATAATTAGATTAAATTTTAAAATTAAAAAAAAATAAACTTCAAACATTAAAAGAATAAAAATATTTAATAGACTTAGAGACTATTATAGACAATAGTCTTAGAAATTTCAAATTAATGAAATAGAAAAAAAATTGTTAATGTTTGATCGAGTCGGTATTTATTTACTACAAAAAGAACGTAGAGAAACACAAAATGAACCCAGTGTTGGACAAGTAGAGAGTGCATTAGATTCTTAGTCAAAAGGGAAGCGGAAACGTATCCCTACTGATTCATATTCTAAATATCAAGCAAAGTTTTTTACCGTCATAAGGTTGGGCATCTTAAAAAGGATTGCCGAAAACAACAATATGCACTTTCTCAACAAAACAGTTAAGCGGCAGATGTAGCAGCGGTTGACGAATGGCGGGATTCTAAAGAAGACTATGCCCTTGGGGCATCATACTTAAAACATAGTACTACCAATTGTTGGTTAATTGATTCTGGCATATCCCAAACATTTCACATCTTGTAAGGACTAGTATGTCAAATTTAATACAAATACAAACATTTCTGATTTAGTTTTATTAGTTGATGGTCAACCACATGCAGTAGAGGGGATAAGAGACATTGGCATAGTATTGAATAATGCTAGAAATATCACAATAAGGAACGTTAGGTATGTTCCTAGTATGAATAAAAAATTCTTATTTGTTAGACAGTTAACAAAACATCCCAATATTGTTGTACATTTCTCTGAAAAATAGTGTATTGTGTTTGTTGTCAAACAGACCAGAGTGATTGCCCTAGGCATTGTGCAAGGTGGTTTGTATAAGCTTGCACTGAAATATCCCTTCTCGAATAAAATAAGAAATAAATTGTCTTAGAAGAAATCAGATTTCCCTTAGAAGAAATAAATTAAAAACCCTTTGGATCTATTCATTAATCTCAAGAGAATCAGTTGGGGCACAAGATGTCTTTCACCAAGATAATAAATAATCGAATACATGCAATAGGATTTTTAACCACATACAAGTGCCCTTATTTATTTCAATGAAGTGAATACATAGAAACCCATCTGAAAATACTTATGGAAATTACAAATTACATTAAATCAAAGTACCAATTTATTGTTTGAAAAATCATCCAATTCTACCATTTTATTGGTACGGCAAGGTGTAGACTTCCACATTGGAATTTTTGTGCTCTTGAAAGCTGCGATCTTCGATTTTTGGAGGCCACAATTTGCCCTAGAATTGCAATGTCGGTGCTTGGCACTGCCACGATCTGCGCAATACCTATGAATGTCCAAAAACCCTCACACTCTGCCTAGAAGTATGACACACTAGTAGAATGAGATTCTAAAGCTGGTATTTCCTAAAATTGGTAGCACAATTGTAATTCCTGGATGGAATTACCAAATGGGTACGAAAGGTTTCATCCTCGTACCTATAAATTTGAGAATTTTCGTCTTCTAATGAATTGCAGAGGCTTTTCGTCCCTTGATGAATTGCAGAAGCTGCAAGCTTTTTCTCTGATAAAAGGGATTTAGTAAAAGGGTTTTGGTTTTGTTCAGGGGATTTCAATAATAATTTCTTCATTGCCCCACTTGTCCTTTTATAAATTCATTTTCCATTCCAACCCTAACCCTAAAGTAATTAGAATTAATTTTTAATTTAATATTCACCTTTTTTCCAATTAATGAATATTGATTACGTTTTCACCATGTCTCCAATAATTACTTTTGGTCTCATTCAATAATAATTAATTGTCTTTTTCCAAAGTTATAGCTTAAAGTACCTTTTTGGACAATTTAATAAATTATTAACAGATCATTCCCCTTTTATTAATTTCCCCTTAACCTACAGGGAATAAAAATAAACTATGGGCCCTCGATTTGAATAAATTGCAAAAGGGGACATTATAGTCCGCTCTTCCCAAAATTGTTTGCTCTTAAGCAATCCCTGAACCGTCCCAGCAAATACCAGTATCCCATATCATTCTTTTTGATTCCCGTCCAAATGTGAGCACCTGAAGTTGTTTTGCTTGTTGATCTTCATTTCCGTGTAAAACTTTCTCAGTTGTGTCCAAATCTGTATTGGCAACTTCTAGCTTTCCTAGAAAAAATTCTTTATGGAGAATGACCTCTTCATTTTGCTTTGTTGCACTACTATGATTTGATCTTCATATAAATCAATGTTTGCATTAAGAGTTAATGCTTTTGAAGCCTTGGCTATTTATTCAATTGCCTCTATGCATGACATTTCATCCTCATGACATTGACTGATTGTGATCATATCCATGTGACGTGAATTTGTAGCATAAATATTAGTGAAGCCAAATTCCACCATCTCCACAATTTTATGTTCCTCCACACTATTGCCTTGTAGGTTAATTTCAACTTCTATTTGTATCCCAGATTCTTATTGCTCTTTATTGATCTCTACAATTTCTTGTGACTGGTTTTCTTCTTTCTCATGCTCCTCCACAATTAGAGAATTTTTTTCCTTAATTTTTTATAAGTGTTGTTTTGCTTAAGTGGCTATGAACTTAGTTTCCTTAGTTATTCTTAGCCATTCATCACACATTTTCCGGTCCTCATTACATCCTCTGCGCTTGTCTGCAATGTGATTAGTTTTTTTTCAATCGTTCCTTTTCAAATAAGATCCCCTGATCTTTGACTTGCATGTTGAATTCCTTTTGCTCCTCTATAGATTTTTTGGCTCAAATTTTGACCTTTCCATCTTTATTTATATCCATGCCCTTAGATCTTTCTAATATTCTTGCATAGCTTGCAACATTTTTAACATGGATTCTTGTATTGTCCTCATGATTCACAGGCTGGCAAGATCAAGGCTCTGATACCACTAAGATATCCCTTCTCGGATAAAATAAGAAATAAATTTCCTGAGAAGAAATAAGATTTCCCTTAGAAGAAATAAATTCAAAACCCTCTGGATATATTCATTAATCTCAAGAATATTAGTTGGGGCACAAGATATATGTCTTTCGCCAAGATGATAAATACTCACAGAATATTAGTTGGGGCACAAGATGTCTTTCACCAAGGAGATAAATGATCATAGAATATTAGCTGGGGCGCGAGATAAATGTCTTCACCAAGATGATAAATAATCAAATACATGCAATACGATTTTTAACCACATACATGTGCCCTTCTTTATTTCAATGAAGTGAATACACAAAAACCCATCCGAAAATACTTATGGAAAATACAAGTTGCATTAAATCAAAGTACCAATTTATTGTTTGAAAAATCCTCCAATTCTACCCTTTTATTGGTCTGGAAGGTTGTAGACTTCCATGCTGGAATTTCTGCCCTCTTGAAAGCTGCAATTTTCCCTTTTTGGAGGCCACGATTTGCCTTAGAATTGCTACACTAATGCTTGGGATTGCCACGATCTGCCCAATGCATGTGAATGTCCAAAAACCCTCACTCTGCCTAGAAATATGACACCCTAAGTAGAATGAGACTCTAAAGCTGATAATTCCTGAAAATGGTAGCACAATTGTAATTCTTGGATGGAACTACCAAATGGGTATGAAGGCTTTCATCCTCGTCCCTGTAAATCTAGGGGTTTTTGTCCTCTGATGAATTGCAAAAGTTTTTTGTCCTCTGATGAATTGCAGAAGTTGCAAGCTTTTCCTCTGATAAAAGGGTTTTGGTTTTGTTCAGGGGATTTCAATAATAATTTCTTCATTGCCCCATTTGTCCTTTTATAAATTCATTTTCCATTCCAACCTTAACCCTAAATTAATTAGAATTTCTTTTTAATTTAATATTCACCTTTTTTCAACTAATGAATATTAACTACCTTTTCGCCATCTCACCAATAATTACTTTTGGTCCCATTCAATAATAATTAATTATCATTTTCCAAAATTATAACTTAAAGTACCCTTTTGGACATCTTAATAAATTATTAATAGATTATTCCCCTTTATTAATTTCCCCTTAGCCTATGGAAAATAAAAATAAGCTTTGAGTCAATTTAATTAATTCGCAAAAAAGGACATTACATTGTTGACCCAACCATAGTCAACGTGCATGCACGTGAGGAGGAAGACTCCACCATACAAGATGTGCAAAAGGATGACATTTCTTATAGGCTTGTTGACTCTAATCAGTCAACTTACATGCACTAGTGGTGGAGGAAATATCCACTATAAAGGACGTGCAAGAGGATACAATTCCTCAATCTTAGTTACATGCACAGGAAATTGTGCACGCAGATGATATGTCGAAGTCACAAGGATTACCTCATCTTCTTGCGAACAATTTTACACAATAGGGAGGAACAAATGAGGAGATGGTTTATTCTCATATTACGGAGTTGGTTTTTACTCCCATTGTTATTAAGTAGTTGGTTTTTACTCCTACTATGCAAATGATCACATTTTAATTGCTTCTCTCCACAGCATCACAGTTTGGTTTCTTGAGCAGACATTTCAATGACGGGGTCTTCATGGTGCTTCTTGAAGGTCTTTGGGTTGATCATGATCATTCGGTTTGCAAGATGGTTTAAGTCCCTATATGAACTTAAACAGGTTCCACGAGCCTAGTATACTTTGTTCGAGCTGGATCTCTAGGATTCTTGATTTACAACTATAGAGATCAAGCTTAAGTTATCAACCAAAGATGATTCATCACTGATAAATGAATCACCCTACAAAAAATTGGTGGACAACTTGATACATATTATGTCCACATGGTCGGATATTTGGTTTGTTGGCTATCATTTTCAGTGTTTGTCTACACCAAAGCTCCTACATTGGACAGCAACAAAATGTCAAAAGACTGGATTTCATGTTGATATCTTTAGAACAGTTTGTAAATGTCATGACTAAACTCTTTGGTCCCATTGTGTATGTAAAATTTTGGGGCAAACATCGAGTAATCTCCGATTTAGTCATTAAGGGAGGGTGTTAAAGTTATAATTGGCTATTAGTTAAAGACTAACTGATGGATAGTTATGAAACCTTCCCAACTGATTTAACCACTTTGTGATTAATAAAAAGACAAACACACAAGAGTCTTAGTATGTTGCATACCTTCATTTCTCAGCATTCTTTTGCTAACACATGGGGTCATATGTGGTAGGCAGATACATGACAAGATGGGCGGTCAGACAGCTTCAGGTCGGACAAAGTGTCAGGCATATGATGTCAGTCATACAAATGTAGTTTGTATAATGGCAGGTCGTGCAGGTTTGAGCATATGATGCATTTTGCTTCTCCTTGCAGGGCATGCAAGCAATGACTATCAATTGTTGGCTAAACAAGGAAAGATATCAGGCGTACAGTATTGGGCATAAAGCAACAGTTTGTTGTGAGTCGTACACTATTGTCCAGATAGGGATTGCTTATGTTGGTTGTACAATGAGGGATAGGTAGTCGTACGTCTAATGTTAGTATAAAACCCCTTCACTAGCTTGGAATTACAATGAAGGGTCCTGGTAGGTCGTACTATGGATGAGTGGTCGCACGAGTGTTGGTTGTATGTGACTGTTGGATGCTAGCCATATAGTGACAGTTGACAAGTGGACTTATGGTGCTAGTAAAGGAATTCAAAACTTCTTTTTCATAAGTCCAATTTATTTTTTAATGTCCCATTAGAAGTTGTACATTAGTTTGTACCTTCGTACTTTTGCAGATATTATTTTAATCGGTAATCATTCAATGCATGTTTCCGAAATGATACAAGCATCAAGCAAGGTTGCCCTCTATCCCTGACTCTATTTGGGCTATACATTAACAAGCTAGAATATTGGATAAACAAAATTGGAGGGGAAGGGGTCCGCTTGACCAATACATGGTGAAACTCCTGCTTTATGTTGATGACCTAATTCTAAAGGTAGAGACCGCCCAAGATCTAAAAGGTCACCTACGGCCTCTAGAGCTCTCTTGTAAAGTACTTGGGATGCAAGTGAACATCTGCCAAACCAAAATTATGATTTTCTCCATGAAAAGGAAGAAGCAACATCTCGACTTTCACTTTGTAGGAGAATATCTCAAAGCAGTGTCAAAATACAAATATCTTAGCCTTGATTTTCACAGCAAGCTCAACTTGGATACATGTAGGATGAAAAGAATACAAGGAGGGTAGAGAGCTCTTTACGCTCTTCAAAACAGAGGCAGGAATGCTGAATTATAGGATTGGAAGACCACAAGGGTCCTATTCGAGTTACTTGTCACTCGGTGGTGTTATATGGCTGCGAGGAGTGGGCTAGCATAACGAGTTCAAAATGGTGGAAAAAAGAAAGAATCCAAAGGTGTCTAATCATTAAAAAATTCAGAATTAAGGCTTCAATTCCCTACGAAATTATTCTTGCTGAAACATGAATTTTCCATTAAAGGCAACTGCTATGACCAGGGTATTATGTTACTTGAAAAAAATAAAAAAATATGAAGATTAGCAAGTGGCCTAACGCTGCAAGAGAGGAAGAGTTGCATAAGTGGAAGAGCATGTGGATGAAGCAATCACAAATGGATGAGTAGATGAGATATCAGCCTAAACAAATGCCCAAACCTCAACAAAGACATAAAAAGTTATGTGAATGAAAAGTTTATAACAGGGATGTGGAGGAAGAAAACAAGTAGGAAACAACAACACTATATTATAGAGTTCAACCTAACTTATGAGCGTTGTGAAAAAATATATATAAGGGCTGAAATTAAATGGAAGGAAAAGATCCTCATTGCTCAACTAAAGACTAGCTCCCGTAGGTTCACAATGCAAGACAGGTAGATGGACAACACTTAAAGAACAGTAGAAAAAGAAGGTTTGTGTTTCATGTAATACATGGGCGGTTGAAACAGAGGAACATTTCATCCTTGAATGTCAAAAGTACACAGATATTCAAGCTAAATATGAAGAAACATTTGCAGTTGGCTTCATGGTAGAGCTATTGAGGACACATAATAGAAGAGGTGGGGAAGGTGTTAACTCAAATCAGCAAGAGAAGAAGCAACCTTCTAAAGGATATCATTAGCCCCACGATTTGAGTGGTTGTATAAATCGGAGTAATTGGTGGTCCCATAGACCATTTTGATCTTGTGAACATTATTAAAATCCTTTCATTTCATTTATTCATTATGCGATGAATTTGAAATGGCAATCCTAGAGTATTTTTAAAATTTCTCAATTGTCTTGTCAATTAACTAATTACTTTTTAATAGACCGTCCCCAAATGTGAAATTGTTTTTTTATTAAATAGTTAGCATGCTCATGCTTCATCTTTTTAAAACAAGCACCTTTGATTTATAAAACATGGTTCGTAAATATTGGTCAAAACAATATATCCTCTCCCTAGACATATCCTCTCTGAATCAATGTGCCATGACTCTTTATTCATCCAATTCAAGCATGTCAATTGTATTCAATCGTACTTCAAAAATAGGCCATACTTCACCTTTTTATTAAATGTTTTTCATTAAACCCCATATTCACACTTGTCGAGGTTGGTTCCTTGGACTTTATGAAAACTTATCATTGTATTATGCACCCTTAATGTTGTATTCTTTGAACTCTAGTACAAATTTGAGGAGGTAAAATTTTGTTCTAATTCGAGTTCGAATGAAAATTGAAAAAAAATCGCCATTAAATTTGAACTTCAGAAAAATATAAAAACAAAAAAAAATTAAAAAATAATATTTTTTTTAAAATACACAATTAAAAAAATTAATAAATCATATTAAAAAAATTATAAATATAAAACATAAAACAAAATTATTAATTATTAAAAAAATATATAAAATAAAATAAGTTTAAATCAAATTTAAATAAAAAATAAAAAACTTGATAAGTTAATAAGTCATAAAAATAAATTATCAATATAAAACATAAAACAAAATTATTAATTATTAAAAAAAACATATAATAACAAATAAAAAATTAAAAATAAAATTAAAAAACAAAACGTAAAATTAAAATAAATAAATAAAACCCCCCGTCCGTCGACTGTGTTTTATCCCCCACCACCGGCCGCCAAAAACCCTCGGGCATGCCCGGAGGCATCCGTGACAGCGTCGGAAGTTCCGAAACTGTCACGGATGCCTACGGGAGAGCCCGGGACGTCTGTGTGTCGAAGGCACCTCCAGACAGGTTTTTATTTAAAAAGTTTTCCCAAGTCTACTCAAAAAAATATTAAAAATATTTCCCAAGTCTACTCAAAAAAACCAAATTAATTGTATAACCAGTGATCCGGGAGATGCTTTTAAGCAAAAAAATTCCACTTAGTATAAAACCAAACTTTAATCATTATTGCAAAAGGACTTTTTCTGAAATCTTACGATTCGTAAGATTTAATTTTTTTATCATAAAATGGTACATAAATATTGTTTGTATGCACTAAAAAGATTTATTTATGTTTATAGGAGCATTTTTAGTAGTACTCGACACCCATAAAGAAGCTTTTTGATTGGTGGGAGAATCTCACTCTCATGAACAAGACAAGTAACAGGAAAACAACGTTCGAACCGTCAAAGTACATCATGCAACCATCCATCAAAAACAATCCACTAAGAAAGAGTAGTGAGGACCTAGTCCCACTACAGTTGTCTCATAATTGTTCGGTGAGGCCCAATCCGACTAGGAGAATAGTTGAGGTGAGGCCCAATCCGATCTAAGGATGAGCGTAATGAGAACCCAATCCCACTACTGGTATGTTTCTAGTGAATGGTTGGGTGTGTCCCTATTCATACATAGTTGTTCTATGTTGTGAATGATTGTGTGCGCCCTTGTTCACACAAGTATGTATGAACTATTGTGTTTGTCCTAGTTCATATTGATTTGGTGTATTTTAAATGAAACGATGGGTTTGTCCTCATTCATCGGTTGTCTCTAGGTGTAGTGAGGTCATTCTCACTACTGTTTTTAAGTGTGATGAACTGTGAGAGTGTTCTAGTTCAGATATATTGATGATTCCCTCCCAATGTTGGAACTATATGTAATAAAGCGGGGAATGTTGGGAAATTACACTAAGTTATTTCATATGGTTAGTTTGGTAGATAAGTTTAATTTATTAAACCTATCTAATCAGTCAAGTTATTCGTGGGTAATTCAAGGAGTGTGAGTATGTAGAATAGAATAGAACATGCTAAGTAATAGGAGATAGCAGAGGTTAAAGATAGTAAGTTAGTGACAACGATCATATCCTAGTTTATAACATATGATACTTACATAAAAATGTAATTGTCTGCTGGTTACTCTATTCTAGGAGAGTGAGGACGTAGAATAGAATAGAACATGCTAAGTAATAGGAGATAGCAGAGGTTAAAGATGGTAGGTTAGTGACAACGATCATATCCTAGCTTATAGGATAGGATCCTTATATAAATATGTAATTGTCTTTTTGGAGAAAAACAATATAATGTAGTATTGTATTGTGTTATATTCTAGGTGTTCCGTGTATTGCTTGAAGCAAATCTCTGTCCAAAACTTCGTATCATTCCTTCCCAGATAATGAATGTTTTTGTGTTGAATTTAATCCTTCTCAGTTTGTGAATCTGCATATAATGAAGGAAGAAATTTGGTGAACTTTGAAGGAAGCTTATGCAGACTGGCCAGAAGATGCATGGTATAGAATGCAACAGCACAAAAATTGTTGCTTGCACTTTTATGGTAACTAACCCTGTTTGAAGATGCTGAGGAATCACTACAAGACTTCCCAACAAATGACTAAACCCTGGTCAAATATTTTATGCGACTTCTCTTGAAAATGTCAAATTAATGTTTTGAGCAACAGCGGAGGTAATCTGTTTGTGCAATATCCAATCAAGGATGCTTTAGCCTATACAATTTTTTGCAATGGCTTATTTAATCAAGTCACAAGCTAGACATGGATCTCATATTTTGGTTAAACGCACAGCAAAAAAATTGTATCCATCTAGTTTGACTAAACTTGAATGCCCACTAAGATATAAAAAGGTAACGGAGGGCACATTGTTATTGTAATAATTCACCATATGCTTAAGCGGTTCAGATAGCATCACATGCAGAGTGTTTATCACTCCAAAGCAAATTATTCAGCCAAACAGACACGTGTTTATTTTTGTGCTCTATAAAAATTCTTGAGCACAGGTTGTTTAAATATTTGTTAGAATGTTGAATGTGTTGAAGGGTAATAACCCGATATACACCCTCAAGAAAATCATATTGGCCGTTTACACCAATTCATAACTTTTTAGCATCTACTCAGATAATAAATTCACTAAATGTCAAAAGTTTCTCAAGAAATTGATCATTTTTTGAACAGAGCGCATACATTGACTCTATTTTCCAAAATTTTGAACATAATTGTTCTTTATTTAAGAGATTCACTTAAAATAGATTCTTTAACCTATCAGTCATCATTTTCTGCAAAATTCTGTCCCCCTTTTAGAGGATTTTGAATTTAACTAGTGCCTGAAAATGGGAACACCTATTATAACACAGACAATCTAATCCAAAAAAAATCGTCTTGGTTACAATTAGGAACACTAATATTTATTTAGCATATTTGGTATGATGTGAACTTCTGAATAACTCTTCTAAAATTCAATTGAATGGTAAAGTATTCTTTGATAGTATCAATATGCTGAGATAATTCAGTGTGGCATATCTAGATTTCAAATTCAAAAGATGAATACAATCAAGGTCTCTCTCTTTGTATCAAAACCCGCAGGTAACAGCAAGTATTCGGAAAATGTTGAGTAAACAGATTTTAGCCCAACTTACTGCAGGCCGGGTGAAGCCCTAATAACCGCAGTTATTGGTAACTAACCACGGTTACTCACCGATAACCACAGTTATTGGTGAGTAACTAACCATAGTTACTCACCGATAACCGCAGTTATCAGTACTCGCCTCGGCCCTGACCCAGTAATTGGGCACACAATGAAAAGTGGTTAAAAAAACGTCATTTACAATTTTTAACATCGTGATTTTCGGCTCTACTACTGCTGTTATAAATTGCTCTAAATCATTGGTAAAGGTTTTGATACAGGATTCATAAGCTGTTATAAACCACAGGTTTTGATATAGGATTCATAGTTGTTTGATCATTGCTCATATAACCGCGGGTTTTGACACAAAGTCCATTGCCATTGAACATATGATAATAGATATCATTGGTAGGTTCATATTACATCAGCCAAATACATCATATTAAATCATTGGTGCGTTCATAGTAGGTTGCCATTGAACATATTTCATCATTGGTACGTAGCTGTTAAGGAAGTAAATCAGCGATAATACATCAGCCAAATCTCTGTTTTAGAAACTGAAATAGAACCCAAAGGCGAGGTGACATCTGGTACCAAGAAGATGCATCAATAACATTGCTTTTACCAATCCCATTTGGACCCTGTATATTTTTTAAAGTATAGATAAAGTTGTCGAGTACGAGTTTTTAAACTATGGTCTCTCTAGACTTCCATATTAAAAAATTGTTAAAGAAACAGGAAATTTTGCACACAAAGTTCTGTAATCTCTGGAAACATTTCTCTGACTTCAAGAAACCTCTAAACTGTGGGATATCGTAAAGGCCAGGAGTAGAAATTTTTAACAGTATTGAAACAAAATACAGTAGACTAAAAATTTCTCAATCCCACTGAGAAATTGTTATGTACTTAAACTAAGAAATCTCATTCTTAAAATTGTGATTTGCAGGCTATATAATTTCTAAGGCATTCTGGTAACAAAAGTCAAATTTAACTATAAAGAAGCAAATATGACTTAATAGATCCATCACTATGAAAGGTATGAATTAACAAAAATCATGAACTGAGATTAGACCTCATTAATCGACCCAAAACGATTTTTAACAACTCTCAGTAAACGATGTGACAGTATTCTTTCTCCCTGCAAAACAGAAAACCAAAAAATTCAATGAAAGACCGATTTCATCAAGTAATCAACATTATATTTCAATAATCAGCATCAAGAAAGGACCTTTGAGTTAGACATGCAAGCTAAGGACCCTAAAGAAACATGGAAGTACTTGAATCAGAGTACACATTTAACTTCATGGAACATAATTAATGTGTGTAGATAGGCGAACATGGATATCTGTATATGACACAAAGATACCTCTATATAAAGAACCACGTCCACAATATGCTCTAGCATGCGTGGCCCAGCTATATCTCCTGCCTTGGTCACATGCCCAACCTGTTACAAACAAACAAAGCTTTTTGTTTCATATAACAACAAATGAAAAAACCTTGCAACTACTTGTTCCTACAACAAATTACTTGAATGGGAAACAAAGCATTCATCACATATGTACAATAACTACCTACAATGATTGTGCACGGTCATTATATGCATAAATGAACACAGCACAATCGAAGCGAAATAGGAACATCTTTATCAATCACGACTGAAAAGTGCATGGTCTCCAATATGTTCCAGCCAATCTCACATTTGATACTTGATAGAAACATTGATGGAGAACTCCAAGGATCACTTGATGGAGCTCAATGAATGTATTGAATCAACTAGGACATAAAGAGGAAAATGCCATACATACAGTGATTAACAGCAATGGTCTGTACGTGACCTTTCAATAACAACCACTAATCTCCAATTAAAACAATGGTCATGAATAGACTACAAATCGTATTATGTTTCATTTATTAAATGCATGCTTTATACGTATTAACTCAGCATAGATAAGTATGTGTCACTAATACTACTGTGTCTACAACAATTTCGCATACATAGAAAGCAAAAAGCTGAGTAAATTTTCGTGTGTGTTTGTCACTAACAGCCAGAATGATATTCAATAACTAACATTTGAATAGAATGTAATGTCCCTTTTCAGTCCTTTCCAACATTCTTGGAAGATCCCAAGAATCTTGGAGTAAGCCATTGCTATCAGGGATGGATTCTGACAGCGGCAGTTAGTTCAAGAGATCAAAATATGTCTAATGGTACTTTCTGGTGCAGTTTTGACCTTCTGAGAGCTCTCCACATTTCTTGGAGAATCTTACTATTTTTGGAAAGTACTAATTTTCATTAAATTGGATCTCCAGTAAACTTCTGAGTTTATTGGTGTCTTCAAGATTCACTATCGGGCTATTTTTGTATTCTCCGCAACTTTGCGCGGATGTGAGGAAAATGATCAAGATATTAAATAATTGATATTTAATGTTGTCAAAAGGTGAATTAAAAGACAACTTATATTAATTATTTATAAAGGTCAACATTAAGTGTCTTATGGGTTAAAAAGTAATTTATGAAATAAAAGTCACTTATATGGAGATTAAGTGTTATTATAAAATGATTTATGTTGGAGCCCAAAAAGCAAAATATTATAAAGTCATTTTATTGTGTAAAAGTTTATTTAAAAAGTAATTTTTAAATATAACTTTCAGAAAGTTCCTAGGGTGTTATAAATGGAGGTTGTGGGGGCTCATTTCAATTATTCTTGTTTTGATATTTTCTTGAAGTCTCTTGGAGAGCTGGAGCCTTTGGTTCTTCAAAACCTAAGATGAAAACCCTTGGGAATATTGGTTTCGTGGACGAAAACCCACCTAGCCAATCCTTGGTGGATTTATTCAGGATTCACAGGTGTGCGGATTTGTTGCAAATTGAAAGATTGGTTGTGTGGATGAAGACCCATTCAGCCAACTTGGGTGTATTCATTCATAATTCGTAGGTGCATATATTGAAACAGGTTTCGAAATTTGTGTTGTGTTAATAGTATTATTTTTATTGTTGGCGTTGAAGCCTTGAAAGAGATCGTAGCATTTGAAGGAGATTCAGTGTTAGGAGTTAAGCAATTTTGGAGGGTTTCAAAAAAGTATCACAGCTGCTAAAAAATTGTGGGTCTTCACTATCATTTTTGGCACTTTCTGTGGAGTTTAATATTACAGATTGTCTTGTTACAAACAATATCTCTTTGGGACAGCCGCAGCCTTTGTTTGTTCATTACTCAGTTTTTTTTTGGGCACCGCCCTTCCTGGGACGGATTGTCATATAACATGAGTGTTTGAACTCCTTTTGGTATGTACTTTGTAATACAATATTTATTTCTGCAATTCTGAAGTTAACATCCATTTGGGTATTATTAGTCTCAATTGGAAACATTTTATTGTATGCTGCAAACTGTTTGGTAAATTACCCATATGTATTCATTGAATATTGAATAGCAAATGTGAGTGTTTCTTACAATCTCCACGCAAGCTGCTCTACATTGTCTATAACCAGAATTTCAGATTGACAAGCATAATGACAAATATTTGACGGAATATCTGCACAAAAAAAATCAAATATTTTGTGAATTTGAGTTGAAATCCAAGCAAGGGATTTTACATAGAAGCATGCTGAGATGAAGATAGACAAGTAATCACTTTTATTGACAAACAAAAAACTCATTGTATTAACATTAAAAATAAACGGAGGTGAAGAATGTTAAATCCTACATCTTGCAAAAGCAAAACACAAAGTCCCATGAAAAATAAAAAGGAAACAGGAAGCAATTGTTCATAAGTTTGAAATCATCCCCAACATTAGATTACCAGTTACCAAGAATAACATTAAAGAAACAGTCTTCAAAGCAAGGAAATAGAAAATCCTAGGCGGTCAGAATCAAAAAATCCTGGCTAATTTTGAGGTCCCTTTCAAGATCCGGCGGAGCACATAGAGAGATCAGTGTTCGGTCTAGAAAATGAGGGGTGAGGAGGATAAATTGTTGATTCTCGTACACGGTAAGTCAGTTCATCCTCCATTTAAACAGTGCATAAAGAGTTGGCAGAAGTGGTGTTCAGGGAGATGATTTTGTGTAGTATTATCAAACATGTAGGTGCATTTTCCTAGTGCATCCCAACTTGGATAAGATTGCATGGCATATGGACCCATCTGGAGGCAGTGCTCATGATCCACAAGCCACTCAAATGGATTTTAGTAAAGCTACATGCCTCTTGAGGGTGTCAAGAACACAAATCTTCCAATGGTCAGGAGTGGAGGTCATTTGTTGGACAAAAATAGTATCATACAGATGTTTGTGTTTTGCATCATACACCAAATCTACTAGATAATGATCCTTAAAGAGATGTTGAAGGATATGAGATGGTTGGCAACAGTAAAGGTACATCATACAGGAAAGTGGTAGTATAGGGGTGAAAGACAATATGACAAATGAGCTTGGTAGGAAGAGCAGTAGAGCGAGGCTTTGACATAAAAGCAGTCCATAGGTGGAAATGAGATCAAGAGTGAAAAAAAAAAAAAAATTATCTTACTAGAATGAAAAAGGGAGCCAAACCTACAGAAAGGTAGACATAAGTCAAAGGATGGCAGACCTGTTGAGTAGGACATAGCCTTTGGTAAAGAGATTTGATAGAGTTATGGACAAAACGTTTTCTCTCTTGCAATCTCCGTACATTTTCCTAGAGTGTCCTCTGCTACTGTTTAAATAGAACAGTATAGCTGGACAGCAATAGTGCTTTTTAAACATTATGAGTATTGAAGTACTGGGCTCCATTCATGGTTTCATTGACTTGAGAGATGCAAATTTTAGATTGCACTGTAAACCATAGTTGAAAATGGAGGGGCAAGGTTATCATCCATTTCTTAGAAAGCTAGAAATAGGGAGAACCACATGCTTTGTATAAGGTGGAAAACACTTGGAAGAAGATCATATTAGGAAGGGGAAACGTGGTCAATAAATTCCCTAATTGGTTTTTATAGAAAGTGATAGGGTGGACCCCCATAGATGTTTAGGAAGAAAGAAAGAGAAAAAAATATATTATATTAATGCCATAACCAAAAGCAAATCAATGGGACTTAAGGATACATAAGTGCTTGAGTAAAAGGACCCTAGGGTCAAAGACTAACTAAATAAAAGAGAACTAAAGTACTGAAAATTAAATGAAGGCCAAACCTAAAGCAGTAAATCTCCAACTCATGTGGTTAAGGTACCAATGAAAATTGCTAGTGGGGTGGAAGCAAGAATCCCCGAAGGGCATGGGCTGATGAAAGTTGGAAAGACTAGATGCTAGTCCCATCAAAAACCATTCATCATGCTAAAAACATACAAATCATCTATCATTATGAAAGAGCCAATGCAAGATTTGATAATGCTCATCAGGGAGTGTTTAGGGTTGAGAGGGACAAAATGGGTAACCTAGGAGGAAGCAAAGCACTCCCCCTAGAATCCCTCCTAGCATCCAATGCCAAAAAAACTCGTAAATGAAGGTTGAGTAGAACTGCAATGCCAAGGAGGCACAGATCCATGACAATGAGAACAAGCAAATCCATGACATTGAGAATGAGCAAATCCATGTCCGAGAGATAGTGTGTTGAGGCACATTAGTCGTCATGTTGTGCAAAGATGAGCACCGCCTCAAAGACCAACTTCCCTCAGTATGTGAAGTAGTATCCCAAGGGTGCTAAATGCCACCAAACTTCGTGATGGGCTGAAAGAAAGAGGTGCTCTCCTCCCAAAGAAAAAGTCCCGAGCATTGTTGGTCTAGGTATTGAAAGAAACTGTATAGAGACTCATACAAGCCTTTGTAAAGTAGCATAATAAATGGGCATCTAAACATGAAGAGCTCCTCAGTCTACACCTCTTGAAAGTAGCAAAGACAATATATTCGGTCCATACATGGAATATGATGATCAATCTCAACCCACAACCAGTGTGAGCACACCCCTCAATTGGCCAAGGGGAAACCTCAATCCATGAGACAAATGACATTGGAGATAGTCAGGACGATGAATGACACCATCCACACCCACAAGAAAAGTTTAGCATAAAAGGCAAGCTTGGTGCTGAGTGTCCAAGGAGGAAAGGATCTCTAATGATGACCTCCTTTAAGAAAAGAATCCAACGAGTATATGAAAGGAGGTAGCCTATCTAGAGATGCCGAAATATTGGAGAAAACTAGTCTCAAAATACCAAAACTATTAGTGCCTCTTGGGTACCAATGATTCAATCCTCTCTGAATAATAGATAATGAATCCCCCATAATTCTAATATGTCTACCACTATGATTAGATTGTTGGCAATTTGAGCAAGGAGACAGTTGACAATTTGAATATCATGATCCAGAAAGCAGTTTGAGGATTGAAGAATTGTCATTCCCATCTAAGGCAGCATGGAATTGTCATTGATGTCAAAGGTTGATGTCATTGATGTCATTGAGATTGAATATGATCATGCATTAATGCCAAAGGTTGAGTTGAGCAGACTCATGGAGTAAATCGGGTTTGTGAAGTGCTCTTACTCATAAAATAAGTAAAGCAATCTCGAAACTCTGAATTGGTCTATTAAAGTTGGTCGGGTTTATGGAACGACTTTACTTCTTTCATGTTTTTAAATAAAGCAAAGTCGAAAACCCGAAGTGGTCTAGAGGAGTTATTCGAGGTTCTGAAGTGATTTTACTTGGTCGGGATTCTGGAATGACTTTACTTCTGTATGCTTTATAAGTAAAGTAATGTTAAGATCCCAAGTTGGTCTAAGTGGAGGTTATCGGGTTTCCAGGATAGCTTTACTTCTCCTATGTTTATAAGCTTAGCAATGTGGAAAACCCGAAAGGGTCCAGAGAAGAGGTAATCCGGGATTTGCAAGCACGTTACTTCTTAATGTTGGTAAGCAAAATAAAGGTAAAAACCCGAAAGGGTCTAGACGAAGTAATCGGGATTTTGAAGAGGGACTGCTTCTCTCAAGTTGATAAGTCAAGTAATGTCAAAATTCCAAAAGGGTCTAGAAGAGGCAATCGAGATAAGTCAAGGATGGAAAACCCGAAATAGTCTTGAAGAATTCCTTCGAATGAATTCTTTCGGAAAAAGTGGCAAGGACAATTCTTTTGGAAAAATTGTCAAGTCCTTTTCGGAAAATTGTCCCTTAACAAAAGTCCGAAGGGTACATTCAAAAAGTCCGAAGGGTATCTTTTGAACATTCCGAAGAGAAAGTGGACCTTTTCAAAAAGTCCGAAGGGTATCTTTTGAATGTTTCGAAGGGCAAGTAGACCTTTTCAAAAAGTCTGAAGGATATCTTTTGAACGTTCCGAAGGGCAAGTGCACCTTTTCAAAAAGTTCGAAAGGTATCTTTTGAACGTTGCAAAGGGTACGTGGACACTTGCAGAAAAGCCGAAGGGTAGATTGTAGAGAATCCGAAGGGTATGAGGACCATTGGCAGATTTCCAAAGGACACTTATGAATAGAAGCCAATGATGAAATCTTTCGGAGAAATTGGAGGAAACTTCAAGATGAAATGGACCCGAACAAAGAGTCCGCGGAAATTGTCCTGAAGACACAAAGGCCCGCAACAATTTGTATAAAGGAAACTTCCAAAGGAATTAAAGCAAGGTTAAAAGACGAGCAAGTCTTCAAGGATCGACGTTGCAAGGAGCGTTACAAGAATGCCAAAGAAAATAAGATCACGCCAACATGCCAAAGTTTAACGCACAATACAAAGGGTAAAGATTGAGCATATCAACGACAATCAAAAGGAGCGGATGCAAACCCATGATATAGAAAGCAATGGGATGTGAAAAGGGACGAAAAGAAGCTCAATGGTTAATGGCAAAGCAACAATAAAATTCATGCTGCTTTAAAAGATCAACGGCACATGTTTGATCGGTGCATTAGATCCAATGGTGCGAAGCAAAGCCAGATTACCCTCCGATTGCACGTGCATTTGACAAGTGTCAAGAGGTCATAAGGAAAGATCCAACAAAGAAAAGAACGTGAACTTGGCGCGATGAAAGAAATAAAAAGCCCGCATTTAATGTCTTCTAACTGTCTGTAAAGGAACAGCTGGAACAACGGATGAACTCGATATCTCTTCACGGAGCTCGAGATTAATCAATCTAATTGATCGAGGAAACGACACAGTTAAGAACAGTAGGAGTGCACATGCCAAAGATAGTAAAGACATTTGAACGTTGCCATTTGAAGCATGAATCAAGACACGAAGTAAAAGTCACTTTGAATGCAGATCGGAAGCTTGAACTGGTTAAGAGCAGTTGAAGTGCAAACACTTTACAGATAAAAACCTTAAAATGCATTTGTTTATATATGCTACGAACAGAGCATTCGAAAGTGTCTTTTGCTACTATTGTGATAATAATTAGAGTGTTAACTCAAAAATTGTCAAGTAAGGACATATGCAGATAGCGTAAAAAGGCAAAGCGAATAAGGTGTGTCAATATAGAAGATATCCAGACACAAAGAGATAGAGGCAGATAAGACGAGAAGGCACATAACGTGAAGGTACAGTTACAGACAAGACTTGTAACAGAAAACTGAACAAGATTCATTTTGAATCTCTTTTGTATTCTGAAGTTGTAGCTTCATTTCTCTAATAGGTCGATGCCATCAGAAAAACTGAGTTGGTGCTCAGTTGGGATGTTGATGCTTCTTTAGAGTGGATGCTTTTGAATGTAACCAGTGAGGTTTGTCTGTGAGACATCTTTTCTGTGAGGCTGGTTTAGAACAGTAGCTTCTAGCAGCTTTTCTCACCGTGGTTTTTCCCTTTGGGTTTCCACATAAAAATCTAGTGTTAAGCATTCTTATGTGTGTGTATGATCTATGTTTTTATTCTTTACTTTGCATATACATTCTTTATCTTGTTTAAAAGTTTTCAGAACCAGGTTTTAACTCATCTACTGATTCACCCCCCCCCCCCTCAGTAGATAGTGTGTTCAACATAGATGATGAGAAAAATGTAGTGGGTTTAGAATTCACGAGTATGAAAGTGTCCATAAGGACCAAACCCGCCAAGTAAGAAAGTTGGAGGAATATAATTAACATATGTCACCTCCTTAATGATAAATAGAGGAGAACAAGTGGGATTGAAATAAACAACACTATACACCAAGAATCCGACTATACACCAAGAATCCATGTCTCCTAGGGAAATAAGTGTAAATGCTTAAAATTGAATACTTCGTGACAATTTTAACTAATCAGCGTTCCATTCACACTAACATCCCTAGCCTTCACTATTCATCACCCCCTAACCAATTAAGTAATTTCTTCCATAACCACCTCCAATCACATAAAATTTGCATTCTATTCCATTAGTTAATTAATTAAAATTAATTAACTAATATTTCCCTAATTCCATGGATTTTGAGTATCCACAATTATTAAAATCAAAAAAATCAAAAAATCTCCACAACACATCATCTTCCACCCCCTTACACTTTTCAAATTCAAATGAGGTCACAGGGTTTGCCTATCCCCCATCATCTAAATTTTATAATCCAAAGATCTTTTTTTCCAAAAATCAATGATGTCAAAGGTTTTGCCTATCCTCCATCATCTGAATTTTATAATCCAAAGATTTTTCTATCGAAATTTAATAATCCACCTCAAATCCCACTAACCTTCACTATCAAATTAAATAATCTCATTTAATCCTCCATGGGTCTAATGTCCCGACTTGTTTTCCACTCCTAAGATTCCCACTAAACAATTTAATTATCTCTCATCAATTCAATCATCCGTCACCATTGATCCCCAACCAAGATCAATGGCTCTCGTTAATCAAACCAAATCTATAAATGGAGTCGTTCACCTCCATTTCCATTAAACTAGAAATATACAACGAAATGTCACCAAAAAGCCATCCATCAAAGCTTCAAGCATTCAACATCCAACCAATCATACATCAACATTGCAAGGATAAGTGTTGCTGAATCATCAACACGCCTCAATTAAGCCTTTTGCAACAACTATAACCATCAACAATCAATTTAAGCAACATCTAATCTATGAAAGAGTAAGTGAAAGTATGCTATTCGACGTTTCTAATCCTTCCTTCTTTACTTTCTTTTTAGATGGCTTGTTTGAAGTATACTAGAATAGCTTTAGTTAGTTTTAATTTTATTTAGACTTCTAAAAATCTAATAATCTTGTTCTTGTGTTATATTTTGGCACGTCCGGTGGAACTACACCCCACAACCATCATTGGAAGCCAAAGAATCTTCTCCAAACAAATAAGAGCTATGTTTAGTTCTAATCTTTGTTGTTGCAGGTTTCTTATCAAGGATCTTTCTTTTGAAGATCCAGTTTGCTTACTTTTTTATTTTTAGTTTTTTTTCCCAAAATTAAGTTATTTTTTATTAAAAAAACACGACTGTTAAAATGGTTATAACTTGTAAATTATAATCTGTGTTTTTTTTATTTTTTGCAAGTTGGTTCGACTTTGACTTGACAACATACTATTAAAATATTGTAAAAATACAAATTGTAGTTTAGGAGATATCATTAAAATAGTGATTGTCATTTTTTATTTTTTATTTAATTTTAACATGACCGTTAAAAAGACTATAACATGTAGATTATAATATGGGTTTCTCTAATTTTTTACATGTTGGTTAGGCTTTGCCTTAACAACATACTGCCAAAATTTTATAAAATGCAGATTGTGGTTTAGGAGATATCGTTAAAATAAACCTGCCATTTTTTACTTTTTATTTGTTTTCTAACTTTTAAGTTTGCAGGTTTCTCTTTATTCAGTATTTTAACTTGCATATTTCTTGTTTTGTTAGCTTTTAAGTCTTTTGTATGCAGATTTCGTTTGTCAAACACATTCCAAAACAAACTACTCACATTTTTCCCGCAGGCTGTGCTGCTCAAAGACGTCGTTTTAATCAAACAAACCCTTGCAAAACATTTATTTTGGTGTTTTAAAAAGAACATACATTTGGTTTTGGTGTTTCAATAATTAAAAGCACATTTCTCTATGGTGTTTTAAAAATGAATCCACGTTTACATTTGGTGCTTTAAAATACTTGTATTTTTAGTTATTTGAGTGTTTTTGTTGTGTTTGTAGATAACTTACTGTATGTATGCTCTCCCCTTGCCCCCTTGTGAGACCCTGGGTGATAAAAAACACATAAGTTACTATAGTTTTTTACCCGAAGTGAAACTAGAGGATGCTCTCCTCTTGCCCTCTTGTGGGATTACTGAGGATCATAAATAGTTAAATTTCTCCCTTTTTTTGGCTATGCAAGTTAGATTTCATTACCAACCGCAAGTCCTTAGGGTTCTGCAAACTGAGATTTCACCACCCAGCATTTAAACCAACCACGTGTTTTGACGGGGTATAAAAATTGAGGTTGTATTATGTCGTTATAAGTTAAGTAGCTACGTGTTTTATGCGCATCCGTTAAAAGACGAAACTTTCATGCTTGTTGACACTGTGGATTGCACCCTTGAAAGGACGCTGAGCTTCTCTCTTCCACGCGGCACAATGGAGACTCCCCTCTCGTTGTGGGTTTGGCAAAACTGAGAGAAGAATCTCTTGATAAGGGCTAGCTCCCTTTGATGCATCTCTAAGGTCTTTAACTACTACTGCTAACAATGGGGGGGTCAAAAGGGAGAAGGATATAACCAAAACAGAAATTATCTAATCGATGATGCACCAAATGATTTTGATCTACTCAGCTATTTTAACACTTCAGACCAGAAGAAGGCAGACAGAGACTTTATCTGATGAAAAGACCAGATTGTAGGGAACTTTAACAGGAGGCTTAATGAAGACACAAAAAATGAACTTACCACATGTGCTATAGAAAACACACTGTCAGATAACTACTCTTCTATCTCTGCGCTCCAGATGTAGCACTTTCTGTTAACCTGCAGAAATGGTGCTTTGGCTACACTAGGCATGTTGGTGTCAATCTGTGAAAGCATCAAGCTAAAAATGACTGAGCACAGAATTCTATCTGCTTCTGCGCTTGGCTTTTGTCATTTTCTGGCTCTTTGGCCCTCGGGGCTATTTTCCGCCATTTCTTGGCTCTTCGAGCTCCTTTCTCGACGGTCTTTTCCTTTCGGCCTTAAGGCCTTTGAATTCCTTCAGGTTCATGCTTATGAATTCTTTCGGCTTCTTCTCCAACTGTTAACCCATTTCCATGCGCGGGCCCGTCCTTAAGCATTTAAAAATCAACAGCTATCTTATCACCATAAAGTTGACGTCCGCAGGCCCGTCGCCATTTTGAAAGCCAACGACTATTTTGCTGCCTTGAATTTGACATTCGCACACCCGTCACCGGACATTTGAACTCTAACGTCTAGTTCACTATGTTAAGATTGACATGCCCGGGCCCGTCATCCCTTTGGTTATTCCTTCGGCCCTTTGCAAACGAACCTTCTCGAAGGGAAGGTGTTCCTTCGAAAAAATGGAAAAGGTCCCTTTTTGGTCGTTGATAGTCCCCCCCAAGGGCACTTGCCCTTCGGGCTCCTTCGGGCTCCCTTGTCTTCGCTCGAAGGAAACCCTGTCTTCATGTCTTGGTCTTCATGTCTTGGTCTTTTTCTTTGTAAATTCCTTCGGACAAAAGTCCGAAGGAATTCCTTCGGGCTTTTGTCCGAAGGAATTTGCCTTAGTCTCTTTGTGAATTTCTTCGGACAAAATGTCCGAAGGAATTCCTTCGGGCATTTTGTCCGAAGGAATTCACCTTTGGTTCTACACGGATTTTCTTCGGACAAAAAGTCCGAAGAAATCTCTTGTTTTTTTTTGCTTTGTCATTTCTTCTGAAGGAAAACTTCCCTTTCGGCCTTCTCTTTGATCTCTTTTCAAAAATGTGTTCCCTACCCTCCACAAGGGCACTTTGGGTCCAAAGTGTCCTTCGAAACCTGCTTGAACGGCCCCATTTGGCACCTTCCTGCCCTCTGCAAGGGCACTTGCCCTTCAAAGTGTTTATTAAAGACTTGCATTTCTTTAAAACTGGCCCATTCCTTTGCAATAAAAGGCATGCTCGATGTAATTTTCTGAAGCGAAACAAGCCTTAGATCAACCCGAAACCTACAAGACTCAAATCACTCAATTCTTTCGTGGAACAGGCCTACGACAAAGGGAAAAAAACTACAATTGCAGCAAGGTGAAGGCATCAAAGACTAGGACAAGGAAAGAAAGGGAGACCGATTTTTTGGCTTGCAGGACCAAAAATGGTCAACAATTTGGCGATTCACAAGGGAAGCATGCCTGCTGTGTTAAAGAAAACTGGTAGCCTCAAAGTCCATTGGGCATGGAGTCAGGATGCAGCTTGAAAAAGTTAGCAAAAGCCTTCTAAAGACCTATGAACCAACAAAGCTTTACCTCAAGCAACAAGAAAAAAACAACACACAACAAGGCTAAAAAACACTACACCTGTGCAAACGGCACTTAGGGAAAACAAAGACAACCGAAAGCAAACTACTATGTATAGCTAACTAGATATATTTGTCTTCCTCCTGGATCAAAGGGAAAACTTCTCAAGTCTCCATGCGAAGAAAACTTATGGTGCCAGACAAGTGACTGAATGGAATGGAGACTTGGTGACTTGCCCTTCTTGCCTGCCACCTTGATGGACTTGTATCTAAGTGGATCAAGGACAAACATGTCTCCAACATCTATGTATTCACTTTGCCCCTTGAAACCTGATTCATGTTGGCCCCTCATGCTGGGGTATTTCATCAAGAAATCAATGGCTGCTGGCTTATCACCATAAGCCTCATTTAGCTCATAGCCCCCTTGACATGCATCATGGATCGACTTATTTCCTTCTGCCTCATTGAAAACACTGTCAAACTAATAATCTACTTCATCATGGCTTTCTTGAAGAAGGGTGTCTGTTGTGATGTCTGAAATGAGATCACAAACCGCTTTCTTATCCCACAGAACGTCACCTTGTTCAAGGCTCTCTTCTTCAAAGCTTTCATCAAGATGGACAAGCCTCTCCTTTTCTTGCTCAAAAACAAGAGTCTCCAGTTGTTCAAAGACCTCCTGATCCTCCTCCAACTCAGGTCCCTTGGCATGGTCATTCTCTTCATCAAAGCAACGAGGAAGTTCATCAAACAAGGGGGGAGAGAGTTCACCATGATTACTTTCCTCACATCCATTGTTGACAAATAAAGTTTGTCAACCTCTTCTTCATATTGCTGGAACATCTGCATGTATGCATAACCCATGTCTTCTCCATTGTTGATGATGTCTTCGAAGGGAGCATCCATGATGATCTCATCCTCATTATCACTCATGATAGCCTCTTGGGCAGCTGCAAATTGGATCCTCTTCTTCACTTGCCTTTTTTAAAACAGGTTCCTCCTTGAGAAAGAATGGAGTGGAGGGTTGATGGACAAACTCATGTGGAAGAGGAGGCAGTCATTGAGCTAGAATCGAATGATTCTCTTCCTTCCATTTGGCCAGCACTTTATCTACATCAGATGTGGCTTGATAGCTCTCTTGAAGAAGTGTAGATGGGGTGTGTTCAAACATGAAATCTGTTGTTTGGTATAAACCGTCCATCACACCCTAGCTGAAGAATCTAATTCTAGACTCCAACTATGTAATTTGTCTGGCTATATTCCCTTGGGAGAGCCTTTCTTGGAGATCATGAGGATCACCATGAGCAGGGGCAGCTTCATCA
Source organism: Torreya grandis (assembly GCA_037957365.1). Classification (NCBI taxonomy): domain Eukaryota; kingdom Viridiplantae; phylum Streptophyta; class Pinopsida; order Cupressales; family Taxaceae; genus Torreya; species Torreya grandis. The sequence goes on along the minus strand of JARHVA010000040.1, from coordinate 1,776,109 downwards.
TTTCCAAGGCCCTAAGCTGATCCATGGTATTCCCTCCAACATGAAATCTTGACATCATGTTGAAAGACTTGAGGAGGTTGAGGAAGACTAGGAAGAGACTGTTGATGCACAGGAAGAATTTTCTGAAGAGAGACGTCCTGTTTTTTGAAAGGCATAGGATGATTCCCTTCAAAGAAGCATTCACAATCTAAAGAATTGAGAAGGTTCATTTTCATGGGAGGTTGCTCTAATGCCCTTTGATGTTGAAAAGCTAGGTGCAAAGAATTAAAAGCAGGAGTGGTTATTGCATCAGATGAGCTAGAGTGAGCAAGTGCTATTTGGTAGAAAGGATTTGGTGCACAAGGGGGGGTTTTCTTTAGAATAGGAGGGGGCTGCTTTGGAATGGGAGAAGGCACACAAAACTGATTGCCTTGAATGAATGGACTCTCCCATTTTGCTACTTCCTCCTTCATGGATTGCAAGCCCTAAGCTTGCCTAAACAAGCACTCCTCTTTGTACAGAAGCTCTTGTTGATATTTATTCTGCTCCTCCAATCTGTTTATCTCCATCACTTACTTCTCAAACTCCAGCATTACTTCCTTTACACTAGGTGAAGGGCAACCAGGAGAGCTGCTTGAGGTGATTCCATGAACAACCTGAGCTTGATCTAAGTTATATGAAGGAACACAAGGCCCATGCTACTGAGCAATGGAATTATACATACCAAAATGTGATTTCTTGATGGCACCAAGACTGCTTAACCAGCTGATTCAACTTGGAGTCGCCATTGCTGTTGGTTGAAATGCCTTTAAAAGTTGATTGGTTGAAGAACACACCAAAAAATCCTTCAACTCCTTGGACAAACTGTCCCACCAAGCGTGCCAAAAATTGTTGACGCTATGGATTGCACCTTTGAAAGAAGGCTGAGCTTCTCTCTTCCACGCGGCACAATGAAGACTCCCCTCTTGCTGTGGGTTTGGCAAAACAGAGGGAAGAATCTCTAGATAAGGGCTAGCTCCCTTTGATGCATCTCTGAGGTCTTTCACTACTACTATCAAGGGGCGGGCAGGGGGGAGCGGCAGGGGCGTGACGTGAAAAGGGAGAAGGATATAACCAAAACAGAAATTATCTAAACGGTGATGCACCAAATGATTTTGATCTACTCAACTTAACACTTTAGACCAGAAGAGGGAGGACAGACACTTTATCTGATGAAAAGACTAGACTGTAGGGAGCTTTAACAGGGGGTTTAATGAAGACACATAGAAAATGAACTTACCACAGGGATTGTAGAAAACACACTGTCAAATAACTACTCTTTTGTCTCTGCGCTCCAGATGCAGCACTTCCTGTTAACCTGCAGAAATGGTGCTTTGGCTACACTAGGCATGTTGGTGTCAATTTGTGAAAGCATCAAGCTAAAAATGACTGAGCACAGAATTGATACACAGACACTCAAAAGTATAACCAGCGAGATAGAGGTAAAACGCATTCTTATTGATCAAAGGTAAAATTTTGGCAAGAGTTCACCTTACAAAATGAGAGATATATTTCTCAACTAAGAGGTTACAATATATATAGCATGAAGAAGAAGACTTTGGCACCTTCCATAACAAGTGGCCCATGCTGCGTTGAATGCCTAGGAAAGAGGAAACTACGGAAGGGACCATGCTATAGGTGTCGACAATCTTGACTTTGGTGTTTAACCCGTATTAAATGTCACTGCAAGAGCATGGGTCGCTTTGTTTGTTTGAATGACACGGCCGCTTCTTAGTGAAGTTCACGCGATTGTCTGCTCATTAATGTAAAATGAGGAAAAAATGGGCCATTCTATTGAATGCCCACGCTCCCCTTGGGAGCCACTTGGTGTCGACTATTTCATCTGTTGCAATAACTTCCTGTGCCGACGCTTTCTGTGCCACCTGGACTATTCTATATGCTTCTGCGCTTGGCTTTTGTCCTTTTTTGGCTCTTTGGCCCTTGGGGCTATTTTCCGTCATTTCTTCGCTCTTCGGGCTCCTTTCTCGGCGATCTTTTCCTTTTGGCCATAAGGCCTTTGAATTCCTTCGAGTTCTCGCTTATGAATTCTTTCGGCTTCTTCTCCAACTGTTAACCCATTTCCATGCATGGGCCCATCCTTAAGCATTTGAAAATCAACAGTTATCTTATCACTGTAAAGTTGACGTCTGCAGGCCCATCGCCATTTTGAAAACTATGTTAAGATTGACGTGCTCGAGCCCGTCATCCCTTTGGTTATTCCTTCAGCCCTTTGCAAACGAACTTTCCCGAAGGGAAGGTGTCCCTTCGAAAAAATGGAAAAGGTCCCTTTTTGGTCGTTGATAGTCCCCCGCAAGGGCACTTGCCCTTCGGGCTCCTTCGGGCTCCCTTGTCTTCGCCCTAAGGAAAACCTGCCTTCATGTCTTGGTCTTCATGTCTTGGTCTTTTCTTTGTAAATTCCTTCAGACAAAAGTCCGAAGGAATTCCTTCGGGCTTTTGTCCGAAGGAATTTGCCTTAGTCTCTTTGTGAATTTCTTCGGACAAAATGTCCAAAGGAATTCCTTCGGGCATTTTGTTTGAAGGAATTCACCTTTGGTTCTACATGGATTTTCTTCAGACAAAAAGTCCGAAGAAATCCCTTGTCTTTTTTTGCTTTGTCATTTCTTCCGAAGGAAAACTTCCCTTTCGGCCTTCTCTTTGATCTCTTTTCAAAAATGTGTTCCCTGCCCTCCGCAACGGCACTTTGGGTCTAAAATGTCCTTCGGAACCTGCTTGAACGGCCCCATTTGGCACCTTCTTGCCCTCCACAAGGGCACTTGCCCTTCAAAGTGTTTATAAAAGACTTGCATTTCTTTAAAACTGGCCCATTCCTTTGCAATAAAAGGCATGCCCGAGGTAATTTTCTGAAGCGAAACAAGCCTAAAATCAACCCGAAACCTACAGGACTCAAATCACTCAGTTCTTTCATGGAACAAGCCTACGACAAAGGGAAAAAACCAAGATTGCAGCAAGGTGAAGGCATTAAAGACTAGGACAACAAGGAAAGAAAGGGAGACTGATTTTTTGGCCTACAGGACCAAAAATAGTCAACAATGCTCCAATACAAACCTAAAACAATTCTCCTCGAGGCTTGATTTTCCAATAGAATTTCACTGAAATCTTATGGCTGAAGTGGTCACGAAGGGAATAAACCCTCCCACGAATTGCCCGTTAATCCCTCCTCTTCCACTGAGTTAGGCCTCATCGTACCGAAAGGTATATGGAGGACACACTTAGATAACCCTGTAAAGCCTTTTTATCCACAGGAAGCCTTTTTGGCATCGGATTTGTGGTGCATCAATAAACAGTTAAGCTCAAAGAGTTACTCTCAACATACCCTTGAAATCGGGTTTATAGGGCTACAAGGACGGAAGCCTCTGTAGTCAATGCATGGAAACATTGAACCATCACTATCCAACGAACAAGCAAGTAGAAGTGAGAGCCCACATATTCTTTAATACCTTTTCTAGATCATCCTTTTGCCGTATGGTTTTGCTTGCAGTTATTCCCCTAGCTTATAAGCTTGTTTGGTTATTTTTTCTTTGCATAAACATTGTTTTTTCCAATTAAAAACGAAAGTCGACCAAAATCAATAAACATCAAACCAAACTTTCGCAGAATCAAATCCAAGTCAAAAACTTAAAGCCGAATTACATCAATTACATTCAGTCTTGCATCGAAGCCATATTTCACTAGAAGCCAAGCCATAAGTAACCCGATTTTCGATTTGAATTTGGGTAACAATCCATCGGTTGAAATGAACTTCAGTAACAATCTATTCCCTCCAAATCAAGAACACAATGTTCATGCTAATAGTGATGTTGATCAAAGCGAGTATGGCCAAGACAATACTATCCATTGGTTCAAAATGGATCAAGGAAAAGCTTACCTAGAACGACATATTTGTCAAAATAAAGGTCAAAACCTATCGCATCTTACCCAAGTAAGTGATTCCATGTATGTTGAAAGAGACTCTACGCACCTCACCTACAGACAAGACCAAGAGGTCCATAGCCAAGAACAAGCCACTACTAGTTATCACATAGATCAAGATCAACACCGTAGTAAAACCTCTATTTGGATCACGAAGCTACTGATAAAGGAAAATCAACTTTAGTAGAGTAGTCTTCTCAAGACCCAAATAGAGTCATAATCAACCAACTTCAGCAAGTTGGCCAAATGATAGCTACTTTGGCCTCAAGTTTAGCGTCCATATCATCCAATCCACAAATGTCATCCAATCAATAGCAACAAATCCCACCCAATCAGCAGCAACACATCTCATTTAGTCAACAACCACCCAATAATTCTAAAGTTGGCAATAGGGATTATATACCCACTAAATCCAATGTCAATTTACATTTGTCTCCTAATCAGCTCGTCAACACTATTCAACGTCCATCCAGCCATCAACATGCGTCAAATCTTTCTCTAAACACTCATTTTGCTTAGTAGTGGCAAGAGATGAAAAATGCTCTTCAAGGATTATAGGTAGGGAAACAAAGCACGAAATTAAAGTTTGAGGAACTATGTCCATATTCCTTTGATGAAATTATTTTACAAATTCCCTTTCCCCCTCACTTTGAGGTACCAAAATATGATGAATACAAAGGGAATGGAGATCCATGGGATCATCTCAGAGATTTCTTCATGGTTTGTCAAGAAGTGGCACATAATCACATGTTTTAGCTAAAGCTATTTCCCCGAAGCTTGGGTGGCCAAGCTTTGGAATGGTTCCTCCATTTGCTTAAGAAATCCATCACTACATTTGTAGACTTGTCAAAATGTTTTGTGAAGCATTTTTCATACAACGTAGAGCACAAGTTGACGTTGATGGACCTTTGCAACTCCAAACAAAGAAGAGGAGAAAGTTTCTCATCCTTTTTGCAACAATGGAGGAGTTTGGTCAGCTGATTTCCTCATTCATTTCCCAAAAAACAATTAGCAGATATTTTTGTGGAAAATCTTAATCATGAAATAACCTATCATGTGAAACTCCAATGTGCCACTACATTCGATGAGATCATCCAAAAGAGATTGCAAATTGAAAAGGCACTCATTGATAAAGATCTATTCAAAGTGATCTCTAAAGCCACTCCACGCCAATCTCATGCTACTGCTCAAGCGCAAACAAGAAAACCCAAATTCTTTAACAAGAACAAGAATGTAGTGGGTGACGGAGTTATAGAGTCCAAACATGTACAGAATGTTCAAACAAGGCATGTGCAGAACATCCAATCCTCTCCAAAGGTCACTCTTAAAAGAGCACCAATCAAAACAAAGCATCGAAGAAGAAACCTCGAGTCTCTCGGAGAACCCATAGAATCGGTTTTCCAAAAGCTTGTAACAGCAAACATGATCATATTCTCACCAACAAAGCCTTTTGAATCGGGCAGCCTAAGCCACAATGGTACCAAGAAGATGAATACTATGATTATCATCGCATCAAAGGGCACATTATCTATCGGTGTATGCAGCTCAAACACTATATTCTGGATCTATTAGATTGTGGTGACATTGAGCTCAACAATACTGCATTGACGTCACAAAATCAAAACATGGAAATTTTCAACAATCCATTCCCAAAACATGATCAGCAAAATCAGCAACAGCAAAACAAAGATCACCACCATGGTCAAAACAACCGCACCAATCGTGTGGTCTATTGCAATGTCTCACATAATTATGATAATGTGTGGCCACTATCAAAATTAATTCCCGCCATCATCCTAGCACAACTCAACGTGCTAGAGTCATCACCCCAGGACCTTCTACGTACCAATCCGACAACCTCATCCACGCCCAAGAATGTGGTGTTACTACTCGGTGCGCAAAGGTCACAATTCAAGGGCCTTCCACATCAAAATCCCAAATCCTTGCATATCCAAATCAAAACCATCCACATCCACAGCTGAAAAGCAGTGACCTTTTAGAATAGTTGGACAAAACCCTTGTACAAATCTCCATTTTGGATCTGTTACAAACACATCTTACACCAAACCCTACAACAATCAAAAGTTCTTATTGATATTGACCCCTCACAATTCCAAGCACTAGTAGGACATTTGTCCTCAGGTCAACAAATCACCTTTGGTCACAGTGATATTTCACCAATAGGACCATCCCATAATAATCCTCTCTATATCGAGGTGATTATTGTCAGGCACAAAATCAAGCGTGTACTCATAGATAATGCGTCAGCACTAAACATTTGCACATTCAAGTTGGTCAAACACCTCGGGTACTCATAATCAGACATGGAATCAAATATCATTACCATCAAGGGGTACGATAATGCTGAAAGAGAATCATCTAGCACTATTTATCTGCCCATCATTGTTGGGCATGTCACACATCAAACCCTATTTTATATCCTTGAGCTACCATATAACCTACTCAGTCGTCCATGGATTCATGATATGCACATTGTTCCTTCCACTTTGCATCAATGTTCAAAATTCCCACACTCTGGTACAAAGGTCACAATTCCCGACGACACACAGTCTTGTCAGTATTGTAAGATGTTGGAAGCTGAAGATCGCTATGCCCATCATTGTCTCACTGCTGAATATGCCCCTAAAAATGATAAGAATGTGCTTATAATTCCCAAATCAGCCTACATTCATCCAAATGACCTTCCGCCTACATCCAATAATGCCCATCTAAAAGCACCCACACACTTCACAATTAAAAAAATGATTTCCACAATGCAAAGAGAAAGGTTGTGGAGAATATGAAATGAAAAATGATTTCCACAATGCAAAGCTTCCATTATCCCTAAAAGCCCATGGCAAGCCCAAATGACGAAAGAAGGTTGATTCATATAAGGTAGGTTTTATTTCATTTGCCAAGAATGGTTTTCTCAGCGATGAACAGTTAAAAGATCCTGGCAATTCATGGTTATATGGTGATGGACTAGCTTCATGCTATGAAAACAACAAATTTCCTCCCTAGCAAGATGTTAGAAAGGGTAAATCACAAAGGTAAAAGCTTGGGAGCCAAGGAACAAGGAATTTTTGTGCCTATCCCATCTACTCAACATGAAGGAAATCATGGCATCAAATACAAATCACTTGGAGGGGACCCACCTGATCTTGAAAGTGATACAACTCCAATGAGTAATGACAAATTTCATGACGACAAGGTCTTTTTATAACATCTATGATGAGCTTGTTGATACTAATCTTTTTGATACCATCACCATCTTTACCATCCATCTAGACCTCCCTTATCCCGACTTCATGGACTGGGACCAACAAGATCACGTACCTTTGGACGTTTTTTAAAACGATGAGTCAATTAAAGAATTCTTGGGACTTAGAGATGATTTCCCGCTTGGGGACCATAAGAAGGGATTTGAAATCAGTTTGGCCCCTATTGCCTACTTTGGAGAGCAGGTGGATTTTTTAGTCAAGAAAACAAAGAAAATCAAAAATTAATGTCCTCTAGTGAAAACCTCTTTGAGGCACTATAGGATAGTGGAAAAAGTAAATATAAAGAGGTATTCATTGGTGAAAACCTTTCTGAGACGTCAATGAACGGAGAAAACCACTCTATTCATTAGAAAGCACAGAGTCCTAGAAGTCCCCGCATCATCTTTAGTTTAGATGTCAGTCCTAAGAAGCAGCGCACGTTTGACCAATTGGTCGGAGAATCTCCGCAGACATTCAATGAGTGGTCATTTCCCGAAATGAATGTCTCTAATTCTTCTTATATGGGTGAGCACAATGAATAAATTGGGTCACAATCAAATGAAGACTATCAGTTCCTTTCAGTACCTACTTTGTTGGAGGATGGTTCCACGTTGCTTGTGGAAGATACCATTGAGGTCAACCTTGGTACAAAAGACAATTCCATACATCATTAATCTTAGTGCCTCTCACTGAAAAGGAACACGAGCCCATTATTGTTATCCTCAAAGAATTCATTAGTATCTTCGTATGGTCCAATTCCGACATGCCTAGATTAGATTTGTCCATGGTCGTCCATCATCTTGTAGTGCATCTAAACACCAAACCCATCAAGCAGAAATTGTGGAAAATGCATTCGCGTATTGCCATTTTGGTTAAGAAAGAACTCAAAAAAACTCTTGGAAGTCGAGTTCATTAGACCTATTGATTATTTAGATTGGATCTCCAACATTGTCCCTATCAATAAGAAACCCTCGGGAATTCACATTTGCATTGATTTATGTGATATCAATAAAGTTTGCCCAAAGGATGATTTTCCTTTGTCCAATATTGATATGATAGTCGATTCCACAACCAGATATGAGATGTTATCAATTATGGATGGCTTTTGAGGCTACAACCAAATCAAGATAGCACTTGAGGATCAACATAACATTGTGTTCACCACCTCGTAGGGAACATTTTGTTATCAGGTCATGCCTTTTGGCTTTAAGAACACTAGTACCACTTATTGGATAACCATGAGTATTATCTTCCACAACATGATGCATGATATTGTGGAAGATTATGTGGACGATATCCTTGGAAAGTCAAAAACAAGATCAAAAAATCTGGCAATTTTGTGCAGGATCTTTGAATGACTTCAAGAATACAAGGTCAAATTAAATCCTATGAAGTGTGTCTTCGGCGTCGCATCTAGCAAGTTGTTGGGTTTCATTGTCTCTAGGCAAGGTTTTGAAGTGGACCAAGCTAAGGTCAAGGCCATAACAGACATGCTTCCAACATCCAATCTAAAACAGTTGCGTAGCTTGCAAGGAAAAATTTAGGCGATCCACCAATTCATTTCACAACTTACAGACCATTGTCATCCCTTCACACACCTCTTGAAAAAGGGCACTTCATTCCAACGGAACAAGGATTTTTAGGAGGCATTTGATCAAATAAAAGCATATTTGTCTATTCCACCAGTGTTAGCCCCTCCAACGTCAAGCAAATCGTTACTTTACATATCAGCTACTCAACATGCCTTGGGGGCAGTTCTGGCTCAACACAATGAAAATGGTAAAGAAAGAGCACTTTATTACTTGAGCAGGACATTGGTTGCCTACAAACATATTTATTCACCTCTTGGAAAGGCATGTTTACCAATAGTTTTTGCCTCTCAAAAGTTTCGACACTATATGCTCAAAAATCGGACCATCATCATTGCAAAAGTTGATCCACTCAAGTATCTTCTATCTAAAGCAGCATTGACAGATCATATGGCCAAATGGATTATGCTCTTTAGCGAATTTGACATTGAATACACCAATAAAAAGTTATTAAATGGCAGGTCCTTGTTGATCAATTAACAAAAGCTCCATTAGCAGATACACAGCCATTAATATTTTGGGTTCTAGATGAGTCCATTTTTTCCATTGAAGAATCAAAAACAATGGAAGCTCTATTTTGATGGGTCATTCACATCTCGCGGCTCAGCAACAAGTGTTTTATGTCACAATACAAAGAGATCTTATCCCCAAGGTGTTTCACACCAGCTTCCATGTACAAATAACATTGCAAAATACGAGGTCCTTCTTGCAAGACTTTGCATTGCCATTCAATGGGATATTCAGCACTTGTCAATCTTCAGTGATTCTCAATTAATCATCAATTAAACGATCAATATCAAACAAAGGATGACAAATTCATGCCAAACAAAGTCATGGCAAATAGCCTTAACCAACATTTTGAGCACATACAATTTGAGCAAGTACCAAGGGCCAATAACAGGTCAGCAAATGCCATGGCTACTATTGGTTCACTTCTTGAAATGTCTTCGGATATCCATTAGTATCAATTCTTGATTGAACTCATTGTCCCCACATATGATCATCCAAAATCCGAAATGGTATATGAGATCGTTAGTCCCAATTCATCCTAGTATAACAATATTTACATCTACCTTCATGATCACATCCTTCAAAAAGACTTGTCACGTAACCAACACAATTCCTTCAACCATAACACATCCGATATGCCTTAATCGGTGACACACTCTATCATAGAGGCTACGATAGAACCCTGCTTCGTTGTTTAAATTCGGGAGAGGTTGATTTAGACATCAAAGACATTCACAACAAGATTTGTGAGGCCCATACTAGTGGGAATGGTCCTTGCTAAGAAACTTTTTTGCACAAGATAGTATTAGCCGACTATGGAAACTGATGCATGTGCATATGTCAAAGTGTTGCTTGCCAGAAGCATGGTGACCTGATTCACGCTCCATCACAAGCATTGAAACCGATTACAACTCCTTAGCCATCTTCAGCATAGAGACTCGATCTAATAGGGAAAATAAACCCCACTTCATTTGAAGGTCATAAACACATCATAACTGCTACGAAGTAATTTACAAAGTGGGTAGAGGCAATCCCTCTCACTTATGTAACTGGGAAGCTGTCATGTCCCCTTCTCAGATGTAGAAAGCAATGAAGACCCTTAGCTTATTCTTTTGGTTTCCCATAGGCTAAGGGAAGGACAGAAAAGGGGGAACATGGTCTTTTGTTCAAGTTGCCAAAAAGTAACTTTATGTCGACAACTTATTTCTAATTTGACTTTTACAAAAGGGGGACTTTCTAATTTGAGCAAATTGGCCCTTACAAGGAGAATCACTTTTTGAATATTTGAAATTCCCCCCCACTTCGAGCACCCCGCTTGGGTGTTGGTTTGGATGGAAAAGGGTATAAAGAAAGGTAGAGAGGTCCATCTTCAGCATCAATGATCATCTATCAATTAATTCATTTAAGTTAAACATGTTTGCTTGCACTTTCAGCCATTGAGGATGAAAACCCTCAAATGCTTTCAGATTTGGTGTCATGTCTCCCTTTTTGATCTAACCACACATGAAGACCCTTAGCCTTTAAATTGTTCTCATAGGCTAAGGGAAAAGAAAGAAAAGGGAGTGTTGGGGACCTTTTTAAAAGCAATTAGCAAAAAGGTACTTTATGTTCTAATGTTCACTTAAGTTGTGTTCTTTTAAGGGTGATGGGTGTCCAAACACTTAAGTGGGAGTTACAAGGATTGCTCCTTTTCATATTTGAAAAAAAAGGCTTCCCTTCAAATTGGACGCCCCTTTTTGCGGAATGATTATAAAAGCAAGTGATGGGATCATTTGAAGAGCATGTTATATTTTGATAATTGATTTGGGGCTTAAGCATGTAAAGCTTGGTTGATCTATTGTAAGGACGAAAACCCTTCAACAGATGTTGGAACAAGGACGAAAACCCTTGGACTAACTAAAGAATCCTCCATTCAGGATTTTGCATTGTTCTTCATTGGTTTGTGGAGCAATTGAACATCATCTTCAAGGTAATAATTATTCCTAGGGCAACACCTAGGATTTTTGAGGAGAAATTGTAGTGAACTAATGTTTTGAGAATTTTGGGACAGCTTTTGGTGGACTTCCCGCGGTGGGCAATTTTTGTTTCTTGTTTTGTTTGATAGTTGTTATTTTTATGGTCATTTTGAGCTATCATGGGCATTGTAACTACTAGTATTTCGGGAGATGAATTTACGAAGTTTTCATTGTTTTTGGCCAATAATAAATCTTAGAGTGGATAAATTGTCGTTTGTGGCAAACATATTTTTGAATAATATTCATATATTTTTCTGATAATTTTCACAGTATATGGCATCCCTTTTGAGGCCATTAATGGCATAAATTAATATATTATTTTTGCTGTAAATTTTGTACAAGGGCAACTTCATTGGGAAGGTGAATAATATGTTTGGTGCCCTAATTTATTAACGAATTGTTGTGATATTTTATATAATTTTTGCCAATAATTCACAAGAGTTTGAGTAGGTTTGTGCAAGGTGAAAGGCATTGAATTTTCAAATATAACGTCTAAGGGTGACACTAGGGTTGGGAGTTGAAACCCTCATTTGCAACCATACATTTTCAAGGATTGGAGCTATTGATTGATAGGACCACAAGGTATTTAATTACAGCGTTGCATAGTATTTGGAGTAATTTTCTACAACTAGGGTTTGTTAGTTTTGAAATCAGAATTTTCAATTTTACATAAGGGTTTGTTGGAAAACCCTATTTTGTTGATTTGTCCCATTTGGGGACATTACAGTGGTACCACAGCTAATTTATTGGCCAACTATGGGGTGAAAATAAGACCCAGGGAAGAGGGCATGGAAGAAATGGAGAAAGAGAGGCTCTACAAAGGAGGGAAGAAGTTAGAGCATCTAGATCAACATGTGGATGATCTAATCATCATATTGGAAGAAATATAAAGTGGCTTATCCAAAGTAGATCAGTCACAATATGAGGCAATGGAAGGGACAGTACAACGCTCAAAGATTTGTTTGATCCAACACCAACTTTTGAGGCACATCAATAAGGAGGTAAGACTTTTGGTCACTAGTTGTATTAGTGAAAATACAAGACTAATTGCTCCCAAGGAGCCTTACAACAATAAAATCACGAGGGAGATATTTTAGTGGATTGTGGAGAGTTTCCAAGGCCTAGAGGGCAGCAAGGGACACTCCTTGGCTAGGAGGGTCACCATCCTAGACACTATGGCCTTAATCAGGTCATGAATTTAATGTTGGACTTGGAATGTAATTCACTTATTTTTGAAATGTTTCAACATTTCCTTACAGTTACTTGTAAGAATCTTATCAAAAATGTCGTAACTCCTATGCAGAGAATCATAACTGACTCTCGATGAAAGTGATGATCTTTCCGAGCCATTATTATCTATCTTGTTGACAGGTTTGAGGCAAGAAGAAAATAATTTTCCAATTGCACATATGTTGTTTGAATATATTGTAAAAACTTGAGGAAAATATGAGGGCTTATTGAATAGTGCGGCATGTAGAAGAAGAAAAATCTGATATTCTGGAGCAGCAAGAAAAGTCGTTTCAGCTAAAGAAAGGACAGCTAATGATTGAATTTTTGAACCACGAGAACCAAAAATTCAAGGGCAGCCTAGTAAAGATTTTCAGCAAGTTATAAAGCAACCAATGGGGTTGCAAATAGTAGACACTAAGATGGATGTAGCAAAATATCAGAACTTCCCAAGGTGAAGCAAGAAGTTGTTCAACAACTTCAGGAGCAATCAAAAGAACAAGATAAAGAGGAAGGCAAGGAAGAGGAAGAATCCATTTTGACTATTGGGGATGGAAAGTCAGATTTGTGTATATGTAAGCAATTGGGTTATCTTCTTGGTAGGTGCTCATTGTTTTCTCCTCATGCTTGGTTCTTTCAATGTTTTGATTGTAAAACTTGCGCTAAAAATAATGTTGAGTTGAAGGGCACTCAATTGGGAAGAGAATTCTTCCAAGTTAATCCTAGGGATAAGCATGACAAGCTTCCAACATGGATATGGGATCGAGGTGAGCCTTACAAGCATACTTTTGACATTGTGTTATGTTGTGAAACAAAGGATAAAGCTTGGTCCATCGTGGAAAGGGGTATAAGCAAGAAGTATCATGATCCAAGGATCAAATGAAGGGTTGTAAGTAGCACGTTAACTGCTGTTATCCCCGTTTTCAGTTTGCTTTCCATCAAGTTTCTTGTTGCCATGGTGAGTATTGGTCCTCAGAAGATGTGTCTCTTACGCATCAACAGCATGGGAGTGACTCATACATGTATGAGTGGATTTCCAGCCACTAGCAGGGGAAGATTGAAGAGGGAAATAACTTGCTACAGCCATGTCAAGAATGACATGAACATATCTTTTGAAATCCATGTGAAAGAGAGTTGCGAGGAAGAATCAAGGCATCAAGAAGGGATGAACTTCTTGATCAAAGAGCTTGATAAGATGATCAAAAAGGTGTTATTAAACACCCTTGTTTGTACTAATATGTTTGTTCCATGTGTAGGTTCAATAGGGGAACCAATTGCAATGGCCATAAAGTGTGCAAGGAATGTTATAATTTTTGTACATGAACAAACAATTGGGCATGGTTGTAAGAAACCTGTCTAGTTCTGCCTTGATTTTACAATTTTGGTTGTTTGACATTTTGTCAAACACTTGGCATGTGATCTGTTTTTTCTGAGTTTTGGGATTTCGTTTGTTTGATTCTTGATGGATTTCAATGCCAAAATGATCACATAAAACATATAAATGATAGACAATGTTTGCATAAACCAATAGCAATAATTTCACATACAATTTTCACTTTATTGACAATATATCAGATATGAATACAATGATTATCAAGTCTGATACAGATGATATCAGACTGAAAATACTTCTAAGGTGTCTACAATATACAAACAAACCCTAGTATTGGATTCACCACATACCCGTTTGCTTGTTACTTCATTTAGGCTCAATATGATCACATATATGACAAGAAATTGCTGATGTAGATGCTCTCAAACCTTGTTAATGTCTGATGTATTTGCTGATCAAAATGATGTAAATGGCTGCCAAAACAATCCCTAAACTCCCCCAAATAAAGGCGGCTAGGTCTAGGATTGGAGCAATGAAAACCTAGATTGATGTGATGCCAATACAATACCAAATTTGACTGCTAGACCCTTGGATCTGCAATCTGATATAAAACTATAGAGATCTTTGGCCCTGAATTCTTTTGTCCTCAATCTGTAAATAAAACTTCAAACCCTAGCTGCCAAGAAAAATGATGATATCTGCAAACCCTTAGCTGCTATCAATACAAATCTGCAATGTAGCTCAATAAGAAACCCAAGATGGATTCCTCTCTCAATGGTGGAATTGGGGTTTCATCCAATCCACTGAATTCTAAAAGTTTTCGTCTTCAGAATTAGCTAGGCATGAAAATACCAGCTAAAGAATGAAGAAGTTCCAGTTTTCCAAAATCACATAATGAGAAAATGAAAGAACTAAGGTTCTTTTATAATTCTCCATTCACTTTTGGAACCCAACACCTCATTGGAAAATAATATAAAGTTATTTCGCATCCACTTGTGGGAAATAATTAACTATTTCCTTTTTAATATTTTCTCACTTAACTTTATAAACCCCCTTTATGATTTTCCTTTATTTATTTTTATAATTTCACTTTATAAAGTTACTTTTATGATTTTTTCTATTTTTCTCATAAAGTAACTCTATAAAAAATGACTTTATAAAATAACTTTGTAAAAAGTCATTAAATCACCTTGTCAAAAATAAAACTCCTACATGGTACAAATCATAATTGCTTAGCAAATCATTCCCTTAACTCCATTGTTAGCCTACGGAAATGTTGGAATAGGCTAACCCAAAACTCTGCGATATCTCTTAGGAAAGAGGGGACATTACAATGGTAGAAACCACCCAACTTCATGATTGGGAAAGCTTGGTGAATTCCAGAAATGATGAAGGTGAAAGAGCAAAAAGAGTGGAACACTCAGAAAATTATGACAATCTTGGCATATTACAACCCTACACAAATTCTGGAAATACATGTGCCAAATCTGTTTTTTTGTACTCAGAATTTTTTGAGTTAGTAAATAAAATACAGCCACCTATTGAGGACATAAACTTGGATTTTGTGAGCATATTACAGCCCAAGAAAGGTATTGAAAGTACTCTCACAAGGTCTGATTTTCTTCACCCAGAAAATTCTGAGTTGACAATGCAAACGCAATAGTATCATGAGGACACAAATTCTGATTTTTTTGACTGCTTACAGCCCTTAACAAGTTCTAGAAATGCTAATGATTCGGGGCACTTCTTGCATAGCAAAGGTTGGGAAAGCACGGTAAGGTACAACACTCTTTCGTGGATAAATTTGAATGTTTGTTGGACTTATTTTGTGATGCATACATGCTTCAAGATGTTGACAAAGGGCAGCAAGTGGAAGAATACATGACACATAAGAAAATCCATGCATGATTGCTTACGTACCCATGACATTCCCTTACAAGGTATGCTCTCAAATTGGTTCAAATTTGTTTTCTCTTTGCAAGTGGGGAGGCTACAATTTTGGTTTGGGGAAAGTTTGGCATGGCACATAAAAGAACCTAACAAGTTTTAGAATGCATACCATGGGAGCACACCCACCCTAGCACACTTTCAAAAGAGAATTTTCATAAGGGGCAGCCTTGTCATACCTTTCAGCTTGATTCATTTCTGCAGCCCTAGCCCTTTTTGCATAATGTTTGAGTTCACAATGGCTTCCTTGAAGAGCATGGAGATGAAAAGTTCACTGGAGGTCAACTTGGTAATGAATAAGTTAACATATTGGAACAATCGCCTGTCTGTACATCACAATCACATCCCACATATTTGCATATTCATTCATGTTGATGAGGTAATTTCTTCTTGGATGAAGGAACAAGTGTCCATGGCTTCACCATGGAAAATTCTAGCTCGTGAGTGGACCATGTTGAAGAGTTCGGGGCATGAAATGAGACATATTAACAGCTGTTTTTAGTTGCACTGGGCAAAATATGTTTGGGGCAGCAAGTTTTTGAAAAAAGATGCATTTGGAAGGCTATTTGGGAAGGTTCTAAGGGCCTGTGGCTTCTTAGAAACAACAAGTACATGCATAGCAGTTGCATATGGGGGCTTGAGAGGCCTATAGAAGATTGTTATGGTGCTTACGACACTTGGGGGTAGCCCTCAAATCACAGGTACAACAAGGGGGGGTTTTGGATTGAGGTTTTCCTTCCTTGGGAAACATTTACAGGTAGACATTGCATAATAAGGTATGTTGGGACACCCCTTTGGATATTGCAATTGCTTGAGGACAAGCAATTTTGGGCGGAGAGGACTATCATGCCCCTCTTTCTTATCTACCTACACATGAAGACCCTTAGCCTTTAAATTGTTCCCATAGGCTAAGGGAAAAGAAATAAAAAGGAACGTTGGGGACCTTTTTAAAAGCAATTAGCAAAAAGGTACTTTATGGTCTAATGTTCACTCAAGTTGTGTTCTTTTAAGGGTCATGGGCGCCCAAGCACTTGAGTTGGAGTTATAAGGATTGCTCCTTTTAATATTTGAAAAAAAAGGCTTCCCTCCAAGTTGGATGCACCTTTTTGGGGAATGATTATAAAAAAAAGAGAGATCATTTGAGGCGCATGTTATATTTTGATAATTGATTGGGGCTTGAGCATGTAATGCTTGGCTGATCTATTGTAAAGACAAAAACCCTTCAATAGATGTTGGAACAAGGACGAAACCCCTTGGACTAACCAAGGAATCCTCCATTCAGGGGTTTGCATTGTTCTTTATTGGTTTGTGGAGCAATTGAACATCATCTTCGAGGTAATAATTATTCCTAGGGCAGCGCCTAAGATTTTTGAGGAGAAATTGTAGTGAACTAGGGTTTTGAGAATTTCAAGACAACTTTTGGTGAACTTCCCGTTGTGTGAAAATTATGTTTCTTGTTTTGTTTGATAGCTGCCATTTTAATGCTCATTTTGAGCTATCATGGGCAATCTAACTCCTAGCATTTTGGGAGATATGAATTTATGAAGTTTCAACTGTTTTTGGCCAATAATAAATCTTGGAGTGGATAAATTGTGCCATTTGTGGCAAATATATTTCTGAATAATATTCAGATATTATTCTGATAATTTTCACAATATTTGGCAGCCCTTTTAAGGCCATTGATGGCATAAATTTATACATTATTTTTGCTGTAAATTTTTGCTCAAAGGTGACTTCATTAGGAAGGTGAATAATATGTTTGGTGCCCTAATTTATGAACGAATTGTTGCTGTGATATTTTATATAATTTTTGCCAATAATTCACAGAGGTTTGAGCAGGTTTGTGCAAGGTGAAAAGCATTGAATTTTCAGGTATAACATCTAAGAGTGATGCTAGGGTTGGGAGGTTGAAACCCTCATTTGCAGGCATACATTTTCAACGATCAAAGGAGCAATTGATTGTTAGAGCTACAAGGTATTTAATTATAGTGTTGCATAGTATTTGGAGTATTTTTCTACAGCTAGAGTTTGATGGTTTTGAAATCAAAAATTTCAACTTTACATAAGGGTTTGTTGTAAAACCCCTATTCTGTTGATTTGTCCCATTTGAAGACATTACATTTGGGGATGAAAACCCTCAATATATTCTTGGTGACTTCATTTGGGGGTCACGGTTGTGCAGAGCATCATCATTTTAGACATCTAGGGCACAATTGGAGGGTGGCACAAAAATTTGGGAGCCTTTGGATGCTAGCGCAGCAGTTAGGGATGCCATTTGGGGTGAAGCGCATTTCAAAGAGGTCTCTTGAAGGGTAGCGACTTCCCTAGAGGGGTCAAAACTCAGCTTGAGGACTGTTTGGTTGGTGAATTATTGTGTTTCGCCATTCATACACATTCTAAATTACAACCCTGCAAATTATTCAAAAAAAAAACAGATTTAATGTGTTAAATAAATGGATTGAACTTCCAAATTTTTGTGAAAGTTCTATGAGGTTTGAATTTTATTTTTATGCCTAAGTAGATCTTTTTGAAATTTTACAATTTTTGGTTAGGGTTTCTACAAATTTCAGAATTGTTTAATTTGGCCCTAAAAGGAATATTTCAGAAGCAAATATCCAAATTTATTTTTTAATCATATCATTTGCCAATATGGGATCCCATCCAACATCATTTCTGATAATGGCAAATCCTTCAAGAATAAGGACATTAAAGCCCTTTGTTCCCAATTCCATATCCGACATGAATGGTCCACTCCTTATTATCCACAACGCAACAACCATGTTGAGGCATCCAACAAAAACATCATTAAAATCCTTAAAATGGTTGTTAATAATGTTGGTCGTGATTGGCATTTACAATTATTTCCTGCCTTATGGACTTACTGAATTAACATTCGCACTCTCACAGATCTACACCCTATTTCCTAGTCTTCAAATCAGAAGCAATCCTCCCTATTGAGATCGAATTACACTCACTGTGTATTTCATTGCAGGATGTTGATGACAAGGATTATAGGGTTGCACGACTCCAAGAGCTAGAACTCCTTGATGAGAAAAGATTGACAGCACTAAATCATCTCAAGGTTTATCAGAACAAGATGCGCAGTAATTATAACAAGAAAATCAAATCTCAAGAGTTTGAAGTTGGTGACCTTGTGCTTAAATAAAATCAAAGGAAAATAAATGCAGAATGGGAGAAGAAAGGCAAGCTTGAGCCTAATTGGCTAGGTCCATACATCATCACTACTAAGTATGGTTCTGGTGCTTACAGATTGGCCACAAAAGATGGAAGAGAGTTACAGGAGCCCATGAATATCATGCACCTCAAGCATTTCTATGCTTTATGTCCATCCAAAAATCAAAAAAATAAAAAAATAAAACAAAAAAAAAAATCAAAATCAAAAAAGAGAAAAAAAGACAAATAGTTCGTCCAAAGGTGAAAACCATTTTTATGGCATCTTGGATAAGTACCACGGTGAAAACCAATTTTTTGGCGCTATGTGTAAAGGTCCATTGTTTATGAGTACCCTTGTGCTTCGGGGCAAGTCTAGATCCTTTCACGTCCCTCTATCCAATCCATATCATTATCCAACAAACCCTTTCCTGTTTTAACCTTGGTGGTGATTTACAGCTACTACAACAAGTTTTAATAGATTAGAGTGTGGCAACTTCTTTGCAGCAAGATATCAGAGTAACACAAGTGCCATCTTCCCTATCTTGTGATCCGTGGAGATCTTCCTTTTCGCTGCATCCATTCATTCGTCCTTCACATCCCATCTCTCTTTCCACATCCGCTACTAGAGTCAATTTTCCCTTTGTTAGTAGCTCATATACATGCACCCTGGTCAGCATTTTGTATATATTTATTCCAAAAATCCAAAGAACATTAGTAAAATCCAAATACCAAAAAATAATGGTATAAAGCCACAAAAGTCAGAGTTCCAATACGCACTCTTGTTTTAGGTTGGGCTTAAATCCTTGATCAATTTTGACCCAAATCATAGTCACTTCATCAGGAACATTGTTTCCATGTTCGCTCCCTTGCATGTATCCTTGCTTGGGGCACCATCCAACTATATCATTGGGCTTTCACACAGGGATTTTGACTCGATTAACCACAAGATGCTTTATGTTGCCTTTATTTTCATGTTTGTGTGTGTTTTCTTGCTTGCTTGTTTGTTTGTTTTTCTTGTTGTGCCTTGACTCGGTCCATATGCGTCAATAGGGTCATCATGGTTTTTCCATATCAAGGTGATTTCTCACGCTTGTACTTGAGTCCATCCATCGGCATACAACAACAATGTTATCATGATCTTTCCATATCAAGCTACGTTTTGTCACTTGTCTATTGGCTTGAGGGTTAGTCCTTATGCACATTGTGGCCAAGTCATCATGGTGCATACCATTATGTGCTACATCAAAAATCACGTTATAAAGTATATGAGGCGCACTAAAATAGCAGTATATTCTCCTTACAAAAATCTATCCACACCTTAACATCCATTTTCGAATCCAATTAGTTCATCCATATTTAAACAATTATTTCATTCATCCTCCATAATTAACTACTCACACCATCATTAACCATCAGCACCCCTCACCTCACCCCTTTCAACTTGTCAATCTCTTCTAATCACTCATCCAGCTTGTCGATCTCTTTTAACAAGCCAATTGACAGCCATCCTCGTGCCACACCTCCATATTCACCAATCCCCCACTTTACCCCTCTTTTTGGAACTCCATTAACATTTTCCATTCCATTTTCATCTCCAAAGCCACCATCTAATTTGCCATTTGGCTCATTACCTTCCTTGCCATCACTTTTCCTATCAACGCTTAGTTGATCATGCTATCACCTGCTTCTTCACTCTCTTGTCATCCTTTTTGTTTCCTTATTTCACTCCTTTGCTTACCCATTTCCATTTTTTTCCTTATCCTTCATTTTCTTCACCATTCCATTTTCTCCTCGGTCTACTTTAGGCCTCTTTTCACCTCTTTCATTTTTTGCCACATCTCTCATCATCTTGTTCCCTTGCACATTGCAGATGCTTTCAATTCCCCAACCTACATATTTTTCATCTCCATCCTTTCATCCCCATCTTCTGCATTTTGTTCTTCATCTCATTTCTCCGTTTCATTTCATTTTCCTTCTCTTCCCTAATTTCACTTGGTTTACTTTCCAAGTTGCATATCAGTCCTTCCCAAGAACAACTCCTTTAAAGGTATTTATCCTTTGAGAAACCTTTTATAATTACTCTTTTCTTCTTATTTGAGTAAGCACTTGTACTCAACAAAACTAGGTTCTTCATCCTCGCCATCATCCATTTATCTGAGACCTCATTATCCTCTTCATCCTCTTTCATCCATCTTATCTTCAAAAATAAGGTTGTAGCCACTGGCTTGTACTTCTTTAACATCCATGTGTACCCATGTCCTCCACTTCTTGCTTCAATGCACGAAATCTGATCAAGTTCATTGCTTGATACATCTACATCTTGCATCTCCATATTTCCGCATGTTCTACATAGAAATCTCTTTTTGTTCTTCCAATCATCTTTTCCCAGTTACTCACTTAGCATCAAGGCTGATTTTTTCTTCATGTCATCCCATGGACTATGTTCTTCTCAATGATATTGGTCATTTTCTGTACTGAGATCCATGCCCCCTATGATGAAGTAAGTCCATACTTGTGTGAACTTGATTTCTTCAATAACTCATACGTCAACATGGCAAGACATGATGCATATCCAATTCATCTTCAT
The DNA here is from genome assembly GCA_037957365.1 of Torreya grandis. Taxonomy (NCBI): domain Eukaryota; kingdom Viridiplantae; phylum Streptophyta; class Pinopsida; order Cupressales; family Taxaceae; genus Torreya; species Torreya grandis. The sequence goes on along the minus strand of JARHVA010000040.1, from coordinate 1,754,519 downwards.
CGTTGATTGATATCCCTCAATGCATCATCACATCATTCTTCGAAATCATTATTTCATCACTTTGGGGCACATCCTTGTGTGCCTGGTTTTTTGCAACTTCTTCATTTTTTGAAAAGTCATGATACCATCCGCACATACATCTGCGTCAACATATCACACCTTTGAAATATTCATCAATATGATTATTCATCATTGCTTGCAATCACTTAACTCCTAAACCAATGCTTGTAATCCAAAATCACAGCCTTCGCGCTACTTGGGGCACATCAAAGTTTGCAGCTTCTCTCTAATCCGCCTACTTGGGGCAAATGAATTCACCATCATCAAAAAATCAAAACAAACAAGCATTATCTCAAACAAGTTAATTTCATCCTTAGGTAAACTTCATCCATTCCTTAATCACATCCATAACCATCCCTCCCCTTTCGGGAGAACTACATTTGGCATGGGGTCCATTTGGACTATGTAGGCAGCGCTCAATTACATGGGGTTTATGAGGTAAGCCCGACCATTCTTCATTTACATTCTCGTTCCCCTCATCTCATCCTTAATTCGTGCAATAGGTTAAAACCTTGATCTATGCTTGCAAATCAACCAATCAATTAGTTATCCATTTATGCTCGTGGCTTTCACCCTGCTTGGGCAAATCAAGCTTACAACTCCATCATTGGGATATTTTTTCCACATCCACCCTGTTTGAGGCAAATCAAAGTGTGCAGCTTGTCTCGGGATATATCTTTCTCAAATCAGCCCTGCTTGGGGCAACTCAATCCATCATCATCGAAAATCAACGCATGCAAACATTCGCTCAAGTGGGTTAAGTGCATCCACTGATTAATCTCATCATCACATACTACATCCCAACCCTATTTCTTCATCACCCACCCATTGATTCTTTCATTCTAGCTTCTCTTTTTCAAGAGCCGATCTGTATCCTTCATCCCCGCATGTCCTTTTGAGGGGCCATCATCCATCACATTCTTTCATCGTCGTCTAATTTTTCATCCATCACTTTCCGACTTCTTTCTTTGAAAATTCGTTACTCCATTCATCGTGTCTCGCAATGCCTTCTCAAAGAGGGGCAAAATGTAGACATTTAAAATTGGACACTTCGTGACAATTTTAACTAATCAGTGTTCTATTCACACTAACATCCCTAGCCTTCACTATTCATCACCCCCTAGCCAATTAAGTCATTTCTTTCATAACCACCTCCAATCCCATAAAATTCACATCCTATTCCATTAGTTAATTAATTAAAATTAATTAATTAATCATTTCCTAATTCCATGGATTTTGAATATCCACAATTATCGAAATCCAAAAATTAAATAATCCCCACATCATGACATCATCTTCCACCCCTTTCCACTTTTTAAATTTCAATGATGTCACAGGTTCCGTCTGTCCCCCATCATCTAAATTTTATAATCCAAAGATCCTTCTTTCCAAATTTCAATGATGTCACAGACTCTGCCTGTTCCCCATCCTCTGAATTTTATAATCCAAAGATTTTTCTCTCCAAATTTAATAATCCACCTCAAATCCCACTAACCTCCACTATTTAAATTAAATAATCTCAATCAATCCTCCATGGGTCCAATGTCCCCACCTGTATCCCACTCCTAAGATTCCTACTAAACAATTTTATAATCTCCCATCAATTCAATCATCCTCAACCATTGATCTCCAACCAAGATCAATGGCTCTCATTAATCAAACCAAATCTATAAATGGAGCCACTCACCTCCATTTCCAATAAGCTAGAAATATACAACAAAGTGTCGTCAAAAAGCTATTCATCGAAGCTTCAAGCATTCAACATTCAACCAATCATACATCAACATTGCAAGAAGAAGTGTTGCCGAATCATCAACATGCCTTAAACAAGCCTTTCGCAACTACAACAATCAACAATCAATTCGAGCGACATCCAATCTATGAAAGAGTAAGTGAAAGTACGCTATTTGGCGTTTTTAATCCTCCCTTCTTTACTTTCTTTTTTGATAGCTCTTATCAAGTACACTAGAAATCCAATAATTTTGTTCATGTTACAACAAGTACTACACATATATAGAAATCACACATAATATATTGATGGGGAGTGTTGAGAGAACCCAAGATTATGTGTTGTTTAGGAATCATGACAAAATAATCAAACCAAACAACCATGCACCACTATGTGAAGCATTGATGACTCGATGGTCCATGCTCCTTGTCCTGCAACGGAATATGCAGAAGTGTTGAGATCTCTTCTAATGGTTGGATTCGCATAAAAGTCGCTATGAGATAAATTGTGCAATGGATGATGTTGGATAATGTCCATCCATAGTGGTGCACCAACGGTGTGGTGGCCTTTCAATCTTCATATTGCTTTAGGACCTGATTAATGATCATGGCACAATTTCCTTCAACAATATCTGAATAGTCTGATTCGATCTGACAGTATTCTTAATGAACGTCATATCACCCAGATCTCTATAGATGGGGTTGAACCTGATGTATATCGCAGCTAACAGGAATGGAGAGTTGATTGTCGGGTACATCCATCCGGATTGTCATGTTACCGGGTACATCCATCTAGCATCATCTATTCCTTCTTTTGGTATTCCCTTCTTTTGGGTCGGGGTGGCTAAGAATCCGGCATGTATATCGCGTAAGTGCATGTATATAGTTGGGACAAAACAGCCAAGATGTGGCCCCTCTATCTAAAATGGGGAGGGGGAGGGAGAATTCTGTTTGAATCTCATCACATTTCAGTATTTAACCCCAACATATGAATCTAGTTGGGTGTATATAGTTTTTTTGGCAACCCTCCATATAGTATATAGATAGATGGGCACGCCAATCCCCTCTAGATATATGAGGTGGGCACGTAGGGGTTCGAGAGCCTCAATCTCCTCGGCCTCCTCAATCTAATAAATTTTTCGTTTACAAGAGCTGCCCCTCAAAGCATCATCCAGGCCTTTGCAAAATAATTAGTATTTTTACCGACATGTTCATACTACTGGGTGAGGGCTCTGCCCATTGGGTCATGCATTACTCCCCCAATCCTGCCCATCCCAGGTCCCCAAGCTCAAACCATCAAAATAAAGGTTAATCAAAGGGATAATATATGTACCAAAACCACAGTTACTCTCTATACAGTTTCTTTCGGTAACTGGACCAACAATGCATGGGCCTTTTTCTAGCACATTGGATTTGTGGTGGAATCTCATGATTGAGCTGCCACTGTGGTTTTGGTACATATACTCACCCTGCAAACATGGGCAGGTGGGGAAATATTAACATTTGTGGATAAACACCAATCATGCTCTAGCCATAAGTTCCAGTAAATGAAACCTGGAACAAATGAGAATATGAGGGAGACAACTTTGATTTTAGATGAAAAAAGAACCAAACTAATAAGAATATCATCAACCTTAGACAGTTTAATCCAGCTCATGCTAAAAGCTCCAGCTAACTGAGACCAAATTTCTGTAGCAAGGGGCCAGTCCAAGAAGACAAGTGATACGGTTTCTTCGTCCCAGTAATAGTGGGGCACCTTGAGGCTGCATGCCAACATTTTTTCTTGAACTTCAACTAGTTAAGCCATCTTAATCCTTAATTTTCACCTCCCATGTTGTCTGCTATACATTAATCACATGGAAAGCAAAGTATAATTAAAAATAATAACTTATATCATTCCGGAGATTGTGTGCATCTGATGGATCAATATAAACATTTGTGCTTCTAAACAAGTATTGATCCAATCACAAAGATAAAAGCTAGAAATAGTTAATTTCCATTACTGTTAAAACTAACAACATGGTCACTATAATTGGATGTATTCTCGAGTCCCATTGACCTTCTTTTGGTCCTTAATGGCCAATAATGACATTAATATAATTTATTTATTTATTTATTTCTTGTTTCACAGTGATTTTTATAGCAGGTTCATTTCACCATTTCAAACCTTCACTGAAGCATAACATTACACCAATTACCAAGAAGCAAACACAACTTTTTTCCACAATCACCCATAATTTCAACATTAAAACCAAGATAGGCCTAGCAGTTTTGTAATCCAAGATCCCATATGAAAAAATCTATGCAGCAGTTCTCAACTTGTGCACACGGTACACTTATATAGATTTAAGAACTGCTCATGCAAGTCTCTCCAAACAAAGCATTTCTATTATAAAGGCACCAATACTTCGTATGAGCCTGCATTGGACCTAAGACTGTAAGCCAAAACAAGAACCACATTTGGCCCATTTCTACAGCAATAAGAAAGCTCTATAGCTTATAACAAGTACAAGATTCTGACCATATAGATAAAGGAGAGTAAATATTTTTAGCCAAACAGACTTTTTCTACTGCTCCTATTCTAAGCCTTCTATATCCACATGAGATCTTTGCAGTTTAAACTGATGCTGATTCAGAATGTATTGGTCGTATTTCAATACAGAATTTGGACATAATTCCACGAGTGCCAAAAGTTGGCCAGAGAACCAAATTAGTCATCCCATGATTGCAATAGTGCATGCCTTCAATATTAACTCGCTAACTAGTTGCCAGAATATAAGTTGGAAACAAGCAAGGACAGCTGGAATTAATTCTTGACACGACCACAACTAAATCAAAGGAAAAGAATATAAAAGGTCAGCGCAGTTTTTTAAGTCACCTCCAAGCGAGACACCAATTTAGTGTATCCCCTCTTGTAAAAGCCCACAAGGGATTGTTTTTACATTTACCAAATAATTTATTCACAATAGGTGTACATACCATAACCCCAGTTGGATATAAACTTGTCTCCCCTATGGAGCACACAGGACTTCACCATTAGGCCCACTCAGGCATATATAATTAGAGCTACTATGTGAATAAATTTTATGATATTAAAGTAGAGGAAAACAGGACTGGAGATTAACTAAAAAGTACAAAGTAATTTGGCTTTCAACAGGAGAGCTGTCCAAGAAGTTGAGGCAAGCAAGAATGAAGGAGCTTCCCACAGATGATCTGTATTTAGTATTTTGTAACGACAGCAATAACTGACAAGAATAAAGATGACCCGTTGGATAAAGATATTGAGATGATTTTGTAAGTACTATTTTAACCACCTGATTGATTTTATTATTATTTATTTCTTTCTAATTTGTATTCGACTGCGTAGTACCACTAACTCCGTTGGACCATCTCATATTACTTCAACTAGCCTCCACTTGCATAATATAGAGAGAGGGATCATACGCAAAGCTTTTCTTTGAAAACTAACTAATATTTCAATTTAGCTTTCAAGGAAAAATATCCTTCCTGCTTTATGATATATCTCCAATTCACCAAAAGAAAATTAAAAATTGACTAACCAAAAAAAATGGGATACGTGTCTTCTTGGCAAACCGTAACAGATGTGCTGCACATTCTTTCACCTGCTAGATCAGAATAAAATCATGAGAAACGATATTTCTCCTCAAATAAAAGAAAAAGAAAATTAAAAAAATCATAATGTTCCGTTAAACATCAATTGTTTGAAGGGTTTGCACATGATAAACATCTATTAGTTCCCAGGCATGAAAAAGTCGAGCAAAAGAATTTGCAAAAGAATAACATTTCAATAAAAAGGTGTTCAGAATTAATATGCCCTTAATTTAATTAAAAAACGCAGCTTCCCAAGTAACTACTAAAAAAAAGATCGTAAACTTTATATTAACTTTACTTGCGACTGATCTGGAAACGAAGTGCAGCAGATTGGAAAAATATTTCTTCACAGTAAAATCTCTGTCCCTACAGTAAAGTCTATGCATTCTTTTATGTTTCTTTAATAGTTCCCCTTACCACTGCAAATGGTAACTCTAAAAATTTAAACAATTAGGAATGATTTTGAATAAATAAGCTTCACACAACCAAATTCATTTATATATATGTTTCCAGATTGTGGTGTTTACTACTTGGCAAAAATGGGCTGACTAGGACTTCAACATAGGACCTCTCAAATATTAGTCTAGGTGCTCGACCAACTCAGCTATCAGTGCTATATGGGTTCAATATTTAGATTTCAACATTTTTGCGCGGTTAACATTTTACATACATGAGCTTCACACAACCAAATTCATTAATACATATGTTTCCGGATCGTGATGTTTATTACCTGGAAAAAATGGATTGGTTAGGACTTGAACCCAATGCCTCCCTAAAAATGGGTTGGGTGCTCTACCCACTAAACTATCAGTCTTATATGGGTTCAAGATTTAAATTTTAAACCTTCTATTAGGCTAACATTTTTATTACATAAGCTTCACACAATCAAATATATATATATATATATATATATATTGGCTAGGACTTGAACACAGGACCTCCCAAATATTGGTCTGGGTGATCTATCAACTGGGCTATCAATGCTATAAGGGTTAAATATTTAGCTTTTAAACCTTTCACAAGGTTAACATTTGTAAAACATAAGCTTAGCACAACCAAATTCATTTATATATATGTTTCCGGATTGTGGTGTTTATCACCTAGCCGAAATTGACTGGATAGGACTTGAACCAAAGAACTTCCAAATACTGGTTTGGATGCTCTACCAACAAAGCTATCACTCCTATGTGCGTTCAAGATTTAGATTTTAACCCTTACATATGGTTAACATTATAAATACATAAGCTTCATATAACCAGGGCGAGGGGGGGTTTATTGCCTAACCAAAATGGATTGTCTAGGGCTTGAACCTAAGAACTCCTAAATACGGGTTGGGGTACTCTACCAACTAAGCTATCAATCCCACATGGGTTACAAATTAAATTTTAAACCTTCCGTAAAGTTAACATTTCAAAATACATAAACTTCAAACAATCAAATTAAGTCAACATTGCTATATATATATATATAGCAATGTTGACTTAAACCCATTAGCTCCCAAATACCAATCTCGTTGTTCTACCAAGCCATCAGTGCCATATAGGTTCAAATTTTAGTTTCTAAAACTTGTGTTAGGTTAATGTTTTTAATACATAAGCTTCACACAACCAAATTATTCTTTATGTTTTCGAATTGTGGTGTTTATTACCTAGCCAAAGTTATGTGAAGCTTATGTATTTAAAATGTCAATCTTTCTGAAGGTTTAAAATTTAAAACTTGAACCCATATACAACTGATAGCTTAATTGCATAGTTGGCAGGAGACGGGCATGGGGAGACAGGTACAACTTACAAGTACCGATATGCAATTTTTTTTGAAAAATTGGAGATGGGTACGGGGAGACCAATTAGAGAAATATATACTATTGCAATACTATGTGAATGAAATATATACTATACAATACTAGTAATAGACAAGCCAACTGGATAGCTTGAGTGAATGAATCTCTCATCATATTAGGGATCAAAAGTACATTGAAGCACATTGAAATGCCAACAAAAAGGCATGCAAAAAACAAAATCGCAAATGTGAACTAGAATCATATCTCATTTGATACAATAGGCTCAACTTCCACATCCAATATGTCCTCTAGGTCCTTTGCCAAGATGCTCTCTAGATACGCATCACTCTCAAGTTATGCCTCCTCTGCAAGAAATATAATAAGGGGAAAATCATTGATGTCATTTGCCTCAAGCACATCATTCTCCAAGGATATGTCCATTGCTCCATCAAGTGGAATTTGGACCCATCTTACTGAAGGACCTTCCTTACACCCTAGGTCTAGACGAGAAAGAAGACAAAGTGTGCATATAAATGTTCACCACATTCTCTGCCTTGTTTGACCCTAGTCGGTTGATTTTCAATGAATGAATGAAACCGTACATACTTTAATTCATCTCACGATGAAATAGCTACTAGTGAGAGTAATTGTATTGCAAATGATTGCAATTCGCGGCTTCAGTCTTGGTTCCACTACCACTCTATTGGGTTCTCGCATGCATATAATAGAGATCTTCCACTATAGAAAACTATTCACGACCATGAGAAAACATGTTCCACTGAGGCCTAATAGAAGAAGCCTCCTCTCCTCCACCATAATTTTTTTTCACTGCAACCCAAAATTCCTTCATTACTTCTTTGTCCTCATATGGAGCCCTCTTCTTGGTGATTTATGTATCATACCACTTTGAATTCAAAGCGTAAGCAACACAATTTAGAGGTGTGTTACGCTTTTTCCATCTTACATGCACCTTTTCCTTAATCAAAGGATATAGAGAAGGATCCCTTAAGTTTGTGATTTTTCTTATTATTTCACACACAATCAGTTTCTTCGTAAACCTCCCCCAAACATAGTTTCTTTGAATAAGCAAAATGAACTACCTCACAAATGGGTTGAATGAAGTCAACAACAAATTTCACATCAACCCAAAAATGGTCATCAAGGCCCCCAAAAATGGTCATCAAGGCCCATCTGCCTCAACTCAACCAAAGTCTCTGATGTAGATTGTCTCCAAGTTGCCCATGCAACAGTAACTACAGTGGAACCTAAGGCTTCTTTGACAGCAGAAAGACGGTCAAGTAGTATGAAGAAAGAAGCAAATTGTGTATATGTAGTGTTGAGAAGTTACACCTTGTCAAATATTTGATAAATACCTTGTGTGTGGTGATGATTGCATATAAAAATTTATATTTTCTTGTCATTTTCAATAAGCTCAAAAATCTACTAAAACTTACAAATGTCTTTGAGCGCATTATTCAATGCATACACGCAACATGGTGTCCAAAATACATGTTTGTATTTTTTTGCACCAATAAGCCAGCTACTTTACAAACCCAGACAGTGTCTGTAACAACTTGAACATGTGATGTCCCCACCTCAATTAAATCATATAGCTAGTTCTGAAAGAACTCTGCATTTTTCTGTTGTCCTGAACAGTCGTTTGTCTTCAAAAAATAAGGGTCTTTGGAGTAAGTTACCAAAATATTCAAAAATGACAGTTTCTAGTATCAATCCAACCGTCCATCACAATGTTGCATCCTTCTGTAGACCACACTCTTTTGATTGACACAATTTGCTCCTCTATCCTTGTTTTTTCTTTATCAATAAGAGTCATGTGAAGCTTCTCATATCCAGGGTGTTTATAACCCTCTTGCCCACTACTGATAGCACAAACCATCTCCTCAAAATAAGGTCATCAAGCAACATTGAATGGTATTTTATTTGCATAGAAGTGTGCAATCACTCCATCCACTGCATCTCGACCATGCACATCAAACATGCTTCCAATGGGGTTCGCATTTCTAATATGTGATCTCTTACAAGAAAACCTCACATCCTTTGTCACATGTCCAAAAGACACACCTAGTTCTGATCTTGGTCTCGAGATTACTATGACAGGATGACTCTCAATTTGATCTGTGGTTGAAGCGTGAGAGCTTAAAGGAGTCACTTTGCCTTCAACTCTTTCTTGCTCCCTCATCACTTCATATTGTGCTTCCTCGTTCGAGCAAGGTACAACGCTTTTTCCCAATGTTCGAAAAAAATGAGCCTTCACCCTTGTGTAAGTTCCCCGAAAGGTCTTTCCACAAAGTTTACAGGGGATCTTTGTTGTTTCGTCATTCCCTTTGCGAATGCGATCACAATACTTCCAGAGCAGATACAATGCTTCTTTTCTTCCCCCTGAAATTCTGACCAAAAAATTAAAAAAAATAATAATTATAATTAGAAATTAAAATAATAACATTAAATTTTTAAACCTAAAATAAATTTGTAAATTAAATAATAAATGAAAAGTAAAAATTAAATGAAAATAAAAATAAAAAATTATAATTGCTTTAATAAATGATAAAATAAAAATACAAATTAAAAAAACATTAAATATTAAATTTTAAAAACAAAACTATTAAAAATTTAGTTAGAACATTTTTTAAATACCTAAAATTAAAAATATTAAAAACTTAAAATAATAAATATTAGACTATTACAAACCTAAAATAATAAACATTATAAAAAATGTAAAAGTCTAGAAAGCTTAGAGGCTAGCATTGTTGTTTTTAAAAAACCTAAAATTAAATAATAAATTTAAAAATATTAAAAACTTAAAATAATAAATATTAAACTGTTAAAAACTTAAAACAATTAACATTTAAAAAAATGTAAAACTTTGGAATGTTTAGAGGCTAGCACTGCCATTTACAAAAATGCAAGGCGTTTTCATGAAGGCCCTAATAATTTTTTAAAATAGCATTTAAAACTTATTAAAAGTTATAACTTTAAACATCCCTGTTATTTCTTGCAACAAACTCTTCGACTTTGAATCTGAACTATTCAAATCTCGACTAGTTATGGTAAAATGTGTTGCATTTTGTCTTTTTTATAACAAATTTTACATGTTTAGGGTTTACAAAAAACCATTTATTTAGGTTACAAAATTTTTTGATGAGGAAACGGCTGCGAGATGTCAAACGTCCCTAGCAAACATCTCCGAGTACAAGAGACCTCTTAATACCCGTCACCCATACCGGAGACACGTCCCGATACCCAAGACACATCCCATGGGGTGGGGGATGTGTCTCCCTACAACTATGCTTAATTGATAGGGCACACAAATTGGGATTTGGAAGGCCTTGATTTTAAGTCCTAGCCAATAGATTTTGGTTAGGTAATAAACACCACACTAAGGAACATATATAAATGAAATTAATTGTATGAAGCTTGTGTATATAAGATGCAAACATTTTGGAAGGTTTAAAATCTAAAACTTGAACCCTTATATAATTAATAGCTAAGTTGATAGAACATCTAGACCGGTATTTGGGAGGACCTGGATTCCAATTCTAGCTGGTCCATTTTGGCTAGGTAATTATCCCCATGGTTCAAAATCTCATTCTTGGTGATTTCACAAGAGAGCAAAATTTGAACCAGATATCGGACCTCGGGAACTTCTCGGCATTTATCAGCAACTTTATCACTACTTTAAAAAACATATAAATTCATAAAATAAACTTATTGTATCTTGTATACACTGTATAGTATATACTATAAAGTATATACAAGCTACACAAGGCACAAGCAGTAAGCATGCAGCCAGTAGCCCTATGCTCAATCCTGCAGACTACAGTATAATAGTAATAACTTATAAGTATCATTGTGAAGTGTCAACAGTCAATTGATTCTCTATTTTTGGGGCAAGCTGCAAAATAATATTACAAAGTTCAAACTTCAAACTTTTATGGGCCCCAAACTACCTAGGGCAGCGAACTGCTAATGCAAACTGCAATGAGGGCACTGTAATATCAATATGTATGACTGTAAAATACTAGGGTTGCTGGCACATTTTTTTGCTTTTCACTTAATAGTGTATTGTCTGTGGTCTGTGCAAAAGAAGAATGACAAACTGCGAGTGCGTTAATACCATGGAATGAGAAAATCGCGATAAAACAATCCGCAATTTACTTTTTTTTAATGCATGGACTGTTTTTTTTGTAACCAAGAAACAAGGGTTTTTCGACGATTTTTGCTGAGAAACCGCTGAGATTTCTTGGTGAAAATTGCCAAGAAACGGAGGGTTTCTCATATGACGAGAAACAGCCCGGTTTCTCGGCCAGTTATTATACCACGAGATTTGCCGAGAAACGACAAGATCTCGCCAAGATTTGAAACCATGATTATCAACACCATCCTAAAACATATATATAAATGAATTTGGTTATGTAAAAGTTATATATTTAAAATGTCAACCTTACAAAACGTTTAAAACCTAAATCTTGAACCCATATAGGACCGATAGCTCAATGGGTAAAGCACCCGAACCGGTATTTGAGAGGTCCCAGGTTCAATCTTAGCCAATCCATTTTGGCTAGGGAATATACAACACAATCCGAAAACATATATATAAATGAATTTGGTTGTATGAAGCTTAGGAAAAGAGCTTTTAGAAGATATGTGATGTCTATGAAACTCTTTGTACTAGCTAATTCACTTGCATGAATAACAACTAATTTGAAGCTTTTAAACATAAAACTCAATTTGGGTTACCTCACCTTTGTGAATCATTGATTCTAAATCTAATCTATTAGTAAAACAACTATTTAAAGCAACTATAGAAAAGTCCAAGGATCCAACTTGATAATATGAAAGAGACAAGACAACTCTTAGTAGGTATGTAATGTTTACGAATTTGTATTGAAACCCACGGGTAACTGTGTGTAACCAAAAAAAAATTGTGCAAACGATTAACCTTCCTACCTATCACAGGCCGAGTAGATCCTTGATAAACACGGTTATCGGCGAGTAACTAAGCACGGTTACTCGCCAATAACCACGATTATCAAGGCTCTACTAGGTCCTGACCTAGGTATATGGCAAACATATGGAAAGTGTAAAAAAACGTCATTTGCATTTCTTTAATCGCAATTTTCATCTTTGGCTCTACTATTGTTGTTATTAACCGAAGTCACCACATTCGACACATTTAAATCCGCCAAATGGTTAATGTCCGCCAAAAAATCAATCTGAATCACAAATTAATTTGCACGTTCGTTTTTAAAGTTGGAAAATGGTCAGGAAAAAAGGATATAACATTTTTGGCCATCGTGTAACTTTAAATGGAGTCTTTGCAGCCTGTTGTATCTCGTGAGTCAATGTATCATTCTTTAAACTTCGCAACCAAGAATCGTGGATACCCTGCTGCAGGGCTATTGTATATTAACAATGACAGCAACGAGTCACGACCATGAAGACGCTGCACCCTGAGACCTATATGTCCACTGCATCCCCTACGTACATCATCAAAGTTGCAAATTGCTACACTTTCCAGCGAACTAAAAGTTGTCCAACGCCCTTGTGAATCGGTGCTTGTCGATAAAATTTGTGTCATTGGCATTAAATTCAAATTGATATCCACATATGGGAATCGCAATATTTATAAATTGTCATATAATATATTAAGAGTGATAACTTACATTTATAGTTTATAAATATTAATATAATATATTTATAGTTTATAAAAAACTAATATATATAATATAATAATTTAGTTTACAATTATATGTATATATAGACACAAAAACACACACGCACGCACGCACAAAAAAATATATTATTAATTTATATATTTTTAAAGTATCGATAAAGTTGCCAAAACCGGAGCACGAGTCAAAATTTATGGCTGCCGAGTGCAAGTTTTTAACCTATGGTCTACGCAACTCTCTCCAATCTACTCAATCACAATGAACGAATAGGAAATAATTAGAATCTATGAAATCTGAAAATCAATTTAATTTACCATGCCTTGTGAAATTTTGACTCTGTAATCATGTCTAATAGCAAAACAGCTATCCAATGCAAATTCAGAAAATTCCATGAATCCAGTTTGAATTTTGTTCATTCTTGTTACTTTCATCAACTATGTTATTTAGCAAAAATTAACTCAGCAAAATGGGATCCAATAGAGCTTGCAGATCCTTCACAGCAATCTGACCGGCCACCACAGACATCTCTCTTTGTTCCATTATAATTTTCAACCTTGGGTCACTCATGGTTACTGCCCCAAGAAGGCGAATATCTGGTGTAAAAACCACAATAATCTGACAAAGTATATATTTTCCATATATCCACTAAAACTAAACATGTCCAAAAAGGAATGTCTTAAAAAGAAGAAAAACTGTGAATACAACAAATAAAGAAATAACCTGTTGCATCCAAGATCAAATCCTAAATCCTTTTGGAAACGATTCTTACCAAAACAAACGATTTTTCCACAAATGATCCCAATGAATGGTATAATTATGCTATTTGAGAGTATGTAACTTTTCATGATGATAAAAATTTGAGATAAAGAATTTTGTATTCATCATGTTAGTTCAGCCCTCGTATAAGTCAAACCTGCTTCCATCAACTGCCATTCATGGATCATACAATCATGCAAGTCGATGTGGACAAAATCTGCAATGTGGACAATTTGAACGCTGACTTTCTAATGCATGGTCAAGCTGTCCTGGAAATCCATATTGCTAACCTCTTCAATTACACAGTCTCTTTTGGCTGCACGAAATGGACATCTTGCATTAATTATCCCAAATTTTGATTGGAACATCAACATGAACCCGGATCTTATATAACCATCACAAGTGGGTCACTAGGCTCTTTATTATAGCTCTGCGATAAGGAACATGTTTTCAAGACAAGTATGCATAGTCTAGCTGTCCTGGGAATCCATATTGCTAACCTCTTCAATTACACTGTCTCTTTTGGCTGCACGAAATGGACATCTTGCATTAATTATACCAAATTTTGATTGGAAAATCAACATGAACCTGGATCTTATATAAACATCACAAGTAGGTCACTAGGCTATTTATTATAGCTTTGCGATAAGGAACATGTTTTTGAGACAAGTATGCATCTCAAAGACAATAAAATATGCAAGCAAGAGAGATCTCCTTGCTGTACAAGACACGCTCAATGGGCAAGGGATCTCCCCTGATGTACTATGATGTCTTTTGTATGTCCCCAAATTGGGACAATTAAGGAAAAATAGGGGTTTTACCCAAACCCTTGCAAATCTGAAAATAATGTTTGAAATTACCAGCCAGCCCTAAGCGAAAGGAGTGCTTCACAAACCCACACAAGGTTACAAACCCTAGGCGCCAATTTGATAAAATTAAACAATAGATTACTGCTTGTTATTCAATCCCAATTTCACTTCACCAAGCATACAAAAAATAGCACAAATATTCCAGAATTGAAGCGCTGCAATAAATACTTTTGATGACCAATGGTGATGCCAAAACAAGGCAAAAAATAGTAGAATAAATTATAAAATTATTCTTGAATTTTATGAACAAGAAGAAGGCCCAAGATGACCTTATTACCACTACTTGGCAAGTCACCCAAGGACAAAAATTACAAATAAACCCCAGATCCTTACGCAGCCCTATTTTAGGGGTCTTCAAGCCATATACCTATAGCGCAGCCCTATATGGAGGGGTCTTCCTGTTCAGCAGACTCACCACCCTAGTAGTGGCTCCAAACTAGATCCAAGATGCTCCCTAGCAAGGTCGCTAGGTTATGAAACCCACGCCCAACCAGCTGAAATCTGCCCTAGAAGAGGGCTTTTCCAATGTAAAGCTGAATATTAAGCACAATTACAACCCTTGAATAGAGTTGTCCAATGTAGTAATATGGAGGTTTTCGTCCCCAATTCCTTGTGTATTTGAAGGGTTTCGTCCTCAAGTCACTTGTTCAAGCTTGACATACTTGAGCAATAGATTCAATATCAAAATAGCATAACCCTCTAAATGGATGCCTTCACTTCCTTTTATAACCTTTATTTTCCCAAGTGTGGTGCCCCATCCTTTTAAAGGGATGATCCTTATAACTCTCACTTAAGTGCATGATCGTTCATGACCCTCAAAATAACATCTGTTAAGTGAAAATTAGAATATAAAGCACTTTTGCCCATTTGTTTTAAAAGGCCTCCAAAGTCCCCTTTCTTTCTTCCTTTTACTTAGCCTTTGCAAATGAAATAAGGCTAAGGGTCTTTCCTCATTGCTAGTTTGAAAAGAGGAACATGACAGTCCTCCCTACCCAAAATTGCATGTCCTCAAGCAATTGTAAACTTGGATGTTGAAGGATGGCTGCCCCTTCCCACGTTGCATCTTCTGGTGGCATATCTTTCCATTGGACCCAGTATTCTGTTATAGTTCGTTTCCGAAGCCTCTTCTCACAAACCCCAAGGATTTTTTTCGGAATCAAGACTAGTTTGCCTTCATCATCAAAGGGTGGCAACTCAATGGAGTGTGTTGTGTTGCCCCAGGGCCTTTTTTAGGCATGACACATGGAAGACATTATGAATCTTGCTATCTTCTAGTAAGTCCAACTCATATGCCACTTTGCCTACTATTTTTCATATCTTATATGGTCCATAGAAGCGTGGCTTCAACTTTTCCGCTCCACTTTGTTTGAGGGAGGATTGTTTGTAAGGTTGCAACCTCAAGTAGACCATGTCTCCCACTTCAAATTGTTGGTCTACCCTATGCTGGTCTCCATAAAGCTTTTGTTGATTTTGAGCATGTTGCAAACTTTCCTTTAGCTGATCCAAAATTTCAGAGCTCTATTGTACAAGGTCAGCAGCCCCAAGCACTCTACTATCCTCCAAAATGAGATCAAAAATTGAAAGAGCTTCACATCCATATAAAGCTTTGAAGGGTGACATACCACAAGACATGTGGTAGGAGGTATTGTAGCAAAGTAATGTCATATACAATTATTTGTTCCCCCTGTTTGCTGCCCCGAAACATAGTTCCTTAGGTACCCTTCCACCCACTTATTCACAATCTCAGGTTGTCCATCCGTTTGGGAATGGTAACTAGTACTTGGGAGCAATTATGTGCCTACCAATTTGAAGATCTCTTGCCAAAAATGGCTCATAAACCAGTTGTCCCTATCACTTATTAGATTCTTGGGCAATCCATGCAACTTGAATACCTCCTTGAAAAAGATTTTTGCTATATATGGGGCAGTGTACTTGGCTGGAAGTGCAAAAAAATAAGCAAATTTTGTCAATCTATCCACCACCACAAAAATACCACATTTACCTTGTGATGTTGGCAGCCCGGTAACAAAGTCCATAGATATGCTTTCCCACTTTTGGTGAGGAATAGGGAGTGGTTGCAAAAGACCAGCTGGAAATGTATTCTCCCATTTATTCTTTTGGCATTCCAAACATTCCCGAATGTGTGATAGAACATTTCCTTTTAAGCCCTTCCATCCAAACCTTTCTCTCACTTGTTTGTATGTCTTGAAGTACCCTTGGTGTCTGGATGTAGGATCATCGTGAGCAGCCCTTATGATTTGATGTTTTAGCTTGGAAAGAGGAATCCAGAAAATTCTGCCCTTATAGAAAATCAAATCTTCATGCACCTTATATCTATCATTTACCACCTTACCTTCCAAAATGTCTATAACCCACTTGTCCTTTGCATACTCAGCTGTAATAACAGCCCTCCAATTGGTTGTTATGTAATGTTCTCAATTTGGGACAAGCAAGCAATAATAGAATTGGGCACAAACCCCAATTAAAAACCTGAAAATAATAGAATAGACCAGCCACTCTAGGTATATCAAACAAACCACAACACCTCTCCAAAGTGATCCAAATGCTAGATGCCAATAGGGCAGAAATTAATCCACAATTACAGCCTTTTATATCACTCCAAAAACTGAGAATACACTATAAAAGATTATGTAACTGCTGTAATAAATACATGGAAATAATGTTCACACTAGCTGAAAATAGATATATAAAATTCCAACGAACATAAGCCTTCTTTCCCATCGTCAAACCTGATGTAAAACCCTTGAAAATAGCTCGAAAAAATAGGTACGACCAGCAATTAATTCCAACCAAAGAAATCTAAAATTAGGCCCCCAAAAAAAGACACTAGACAATAGAAATCAGATCACCCCACTTCACAAACAAGCTGAAAAATTACCAAATAAATTCACCTCACAATATCATGAATATAAAATGATCAATGAGGTCAAAACCCTCAACCAACAAGCTGAAAATTATCAGAAAATATCACAAATATTAAGGATGTTAAATAATGTAAAGACTTAACTGCATATTAGTTACGTCTAACTGGTAATCTCCATAATTGCTATAACGAGTTGCTTGTAACCAATTTTGGATTGCATTAATAAGATTGAAGCACTGATCACAAATCATCCAGTGTTTTCACAAACATCTCTTCATTTGCTAACAAAGAATAATATTTGCCTAATGATTTAGGGCCTACAATCACCCCAAACCCTTGCAACTTCCCCTCCAAGTGAATCGCCCAACTTTTGATTTTAATTGCTAAAATCTTCAAAATTAAACCCTTGATTTTAGCTCTCCAAAACCTTGTAATTTTATCCCAAATAAATCAGGAATAATATTAGAATTTTACCTTTTTGAATTAGAATCCAAAAGCTCTCCAAAAAGGCTCAATTCTTTCCCAAATCAATTTGTCGCACCTCATAATTAATTATAAACAAATCAAAATATTTTATCTCACCAATTGATCACCAAATGACCTTTTATGTAGCCCTAGGCAAGTCGTCCAAGTGGAATAATTCAGCCAATAAATCTCCAAACCCTCAAAGGGGTCTCCATGTAGCGCAGCCCTCTCAAGAGGGGTCTACTTGACACAAACAATTCGCCACCCAAGGGAATGGCTCCAAACTTCGCTAGCAAACTTCCAATGCAAGTCGTCAATCTCCAAGACCTACAAATTCCAAAAACCAGCTCTCTATAGGGTTTGCAACAATCCTTAATGAAGGTGGTGTCCAAAAACACCCTTGTAGATCCACTTTCATGCAATTATGCAAATTTGAAGCTCAACTACAGCCCTTGAATAGAGTTGCCCTGAAAGTAGGAATGGGAGTTTTCGTCCCCAAACCCTTAACACACTTGAAGGTTTTCATCTTCACGATGTGATGAACAAGCTTGACATACCTAATCAATGATTCAATATCAAAAATAAGCATAATCTTCCAAATGAATCATCGACTGCTTTTTATAATCATCCCCCAGGTGGCGCCCAAGTTGAAGGGATGTGTCTTTTGAAACATAAGCAACATTACCTTTTTAAAACTCATTTTTGATGGTTTAGGCTCTCATGACCCTTAAAGATCCCCTACTTAAGTGAAAATTAGATCAAACGTACTTTTTGCATAACTCAACTAAAAATTAGAATACTTAAGTACTTTTCACTTTTTTGCTCTTAGAATAGCCCCCTCAACGTTCCCTCTTCTTTCTTTCCCTTGGCCTTGTGGGAACAAATCAAGCTAAGGGTCCATAAGCAAGTTATGCCAAAAGAGGGGACATTACATGTTAAGTCACTTAAAGAGCACAAATAAGACTTTCTTGACAAGGCATCAGCGACATTATTTTTGCCTTTCACATATTCAATGTCAAAATCATAGGATTGTAATTTGCTCACCCATTTTGGTTGCCTATCATTCAAATTTGATTGTGTAAAGAAATACTTGAGGCTATTATGATCCATCTTGACCACGAATCTCCCACAAATCAAGTATTGACGAAATTTGGCTAAAACATGAATAATAACCAACATCTCCTTGTCATACACAAAAAATTTCCTCTCCCCTTCCTTGAGTTTCCTACTTTCAAAAGCAAGGGGATGCCATCTTTGCATTAGGACAGCCCCTATTCCTTCTCCAGAAGCATCACATTCCAATGTGTAAGGAATTGTAAAATTAGGAACATCAAGTACTGAACAAGAGCTCATCACCTCCTTGAGCCTTTCAAAGGCTTCCAATGCAATTTGGGACCACCCAAAAGCACCCTTCTTTGTCAAGTTTGTAAGGGGGCAACAAGTTGAGAAAAACCCTTCACAAACCTCCGATAGTAGCTACATAACCCAAGGAAACCTCTCAACTGAGTCAAAGTAGAGAACGGTGGCCAACCAAGTATAGCTTGAATCTTTTGTTGGTCCACTTGGACCCCTTGAGCATTGATCACATGCCCTAGATACAAAATTTCAGTAGTAGCAAACTCACATTTAGATTTTTTTGCTAAGAGAGTTTGCCGCTCTAACATTCCCAACACAATGTCCAAATGTTGCAGATGTTCCTCCCAAGTTTTGTGATACACCAATATGTCATCAAAGAATAATAACACAAACTTCCTCAAATGTTGTTTAAAAATGTGATTCATACAAGATTGAAATATAATAGGGGCATTAGTGCGGCCAAAGGGCATGACTAGGAACTCATAATGCCCATAGTGACAACAAAAATTGTTTTTTGCACATCTTCATCCCTCACACAAATTTGATGGTAACCTGTTTTCAAGTCTATTTTGAAGAAGTGAATTGCCTCATGAAGCTCATCAATGAGTTTGTCAATCCTGGGTATGGCGTACCTATTCTTGATGGGTTTTTCATTCAACAACCTATAGTCAATACACATCCTCATGGTCCCATTCTTTTTCTTCACAAGCACAACTGAGAAAGCAAAGGGGCAGGAACTAGGCCTTATATGCCCTATTTCCAATACCTCCTATATGGCTTTCTCAATTTCCTCCTTGTAGATCCGAGGGTTGCGGTAGGGAGTTGTGATTATTGCTCTTGTGCCTTCTAGTTCAATCATATGCTCAAACCCTCTTTTTGGGGGCAGCCCATGTGGTATATTATTAAACACCCCCCTGTGTCTATCTAGGATGTCTTGGACATCCTTATGTTGCAGTTGTTGTCCCGAATCAGACCCGATAGCATGCACAAATAGCTCAGCTGCCCAAGCAATCTGCCATTTGTTGAATGCTCTCTCCATCCTCTTGGAGGCCACCACCATAGGTGCTCCATTGCTTAGGCCATGAAGAGTCACATACTTGTTGGCTGCTATGAATTTCAGTTTCAAGGTCTGTACTCACCAATGGATTGAAGCCATTGGACCCCAAGCACCATATCAGTTTCCCTAAGCTCGATCATATGGAATTTGTCTTCCAAAACATACTTTCCAATGGTGAGTGTCAATCCCATGGTGCTGGAAATGCATGGGATGGAGGAGCCATCTCCCAAAGTCACATGGAATTCATCATTTTCCTTGGTGGGCAGCCTATACCTTGTAACCAAATTAGCATCTATGAAATTATGTGTGGCCCCACTATCAACAAGTACGGTTAACTTTTTCCCTTGGACAATTCCTTTTACCCGGAATGAGTAGTACCTTGAAGCACCAAATAGAGTTGCAACTGCCTTTTTCTTGGACCCTTGTTGGCTGCCTTCCTTTTCAAACTCAGATTTAAATGTCTCAGAATTTTCAATTTTTATATCAGAATTTTCTGATTGCCTTTCCTCTTGTGGCTGCCCTTCCAATTTGATTTTGCATGTCTCGGAACTCCCCATTGTAAGCTCTGAATTTTCTGAGTTTGATGACTTTAAACCCTACTAATTGTAAGTCAATGGTGGCTTGAAACTTTTTGATTTTTGTTGCCCCGAACTCTCATGTGTTGGCTACTCCTTGCATGCCTGAAAATTTACTTTTGGCTGCCCAGGAGCTATTGAGTTTTGATACCAGTATACTCATGGGTTGGTTGCCCTTTATACAGTTAGAAACTAGGCTTAATTTGGTGCTTCAATGGTTGCCCCTTATACAATTGAAAGTCTCTTGTGGGAACCATCAAAAAAATTTGGTTTTGGCAGCTCCACCTCTTTATCAAACTGTTTAATGATCCTCTCACCTAATTCCTCATATGTTCTAATGAGGTCATGTACATGTGTCCTCCACCCAAGATGCCACCAATCATGGGCAGCCCCTTCCAAATGTTGGATGACGAACTTTAGAGCTTCTCTTTCACCTCTAGGCCTCAAGTCAAGGTATTCATTAACTTTGTCTACCCATGCTCTAACGGAAGTACTTAAAACCCCATCAAAGGTTGGAAGAACAATCTTCCCCAATTCATCATGCACAACTTGTCCATGATGCCTTTTTCCTTGTTTCCATGCTACCCATTCGTTGAAGCTTGTTTCTTTTCTGAACAAGAGGGTGTGCATCAAATACTCATCATAATGTTTCATTAGATCCCAACGAATTGAAGGTTGGTCCTCCATTCCAAGGGGCAGATCCCCTTTTTGTCCCTTCATTGTTTGAAGGAATGTGGTCATAGTCCCTATCAACTGATATTGGGCTTGAATAAGTCTCTCCAGTCTAATATTTTTCATGTCACTGTTTGATATATCCCTGTCCATCCCACAATTTAGCCAAAAAATTGGCTCTGGTACCATTGTAATGTCCCCAAATTGGGACAATTAAGGAAAAATAGAGGTTTCACCCGAACCCTTCCAAATCTGAAAATTATGTTTGAAATTACCAACCAACCTAAGCGAAGAAAATGCTTCACAAACCCACACAAGGTTACAAATCCTAGGCACCAACTTGATAAAATTAGATAATAGATTTGAGCTTGTTATTCAATCCCAATTTCACTTCACCAAACACACAAAAAATAGAACAAATATTCCATAATTGAAGCGCTGCAATAAATACCTTTGATGACCAATGGTGATGCCAAAACAAGGCAAAAAATAGTAGAATAAATTATAAAATTGTTCCTGAATTTTCTAACAAGAAGGCCCAAGATGACCTTAATGATGACCTTAATACCACTCTCTGGCAAGTTGCCCAAGGGTAGAAATTACAAATAAACTCTAGATCCTTACACAGCCCTATTTTATGGGTCTTCAAGCCATATACCTATAGCACAGCCCTATATGGAGGGGTCTTCATGTTCAAAAGACTCGCCACCCTTGTATTGGCTCCAAACTAGATCCAAGGTGCTCCCTAGCAAGGTCGCTAGGCTATGAAACCCACGCCCACCCAGTTGAAACAAGTTGTTGCCTAGAAGAGGGCTTTTTCAATGTAAGGCTGAATATTAAGCACAATTACAACCCTTGAATAGAGTGTCCAATATAGTAGTATGGAGGTTTTCGTCCCCAACTCCTTGTGTACTTGAAGGGTTTCGTCCTCAAGTCACTTGTTCAAGCTTGACATACTTGAGCACTAGATTCAATATCAAAATAGCATAACCCTCTAAATGGATGCCTTCACTTCCTTTCATAACCTTTTTTTTTTCCCGAGTGTGGTGCCTCATCATTTTAAAAGGACGATCCTTATAACTCACTTAAGTGCATGATCGTTCGTGACCCTTGAACACCTTTTAAGTGAAAATTAGAATATAACGCACTTTTGCCAATTTGCTTTAAAAGGCCTCCAAAGTCCCCTTTCTTTCTTCCTTTTTCTTAGCCTTTGGGGATATAATGTCCCCAAATGGTACGAATTAGACGTAGTTGGCGTTTAATCAATAAACCCTTGAATAAATTGCCAACAACTGAAATTTTGCTCCATAAACAAGTTAGCGCTAGCTGGAAAAACTATAGAATATCTAAGCAAAACAAATCCAAAATAACTTCACAAATAGCTGAAAATTATTCGGAAAATAATGTACCTTTTTTGGGACCAAATAAATTGGCAAAGAAGCTCAAAATACCCCTGCCAATAATCTAATTTTTTTACGTGAATTTACAGCTGTGTTTTTCAATCACCAAACAACACGAAAACCTCCACAAGTGGGTCTCCACACTTTAGAAAATTAGGGGAAATAATTCTTAATATTATTTCTTGGAATTTGCCCCTCAACACACCTTCCGGATCTCTCCAAGCAAGTCGCTCAAGTGCCAAAAATATTATAATAAATTCCCGAATATTTTTAGGGTCTAGATTAACCTTCCACACATGCAAATTGACCCAAAACAAATCACCAATGACTTTAATAAATTATGAAAATTACATTGACCTTAGAAGAGGGTTTCAAAGACCAATTTGACCTATTGAGAGGGGTTGCCACCCTCCCAAAAAAAGTCGCCACCCTTGAGATGGCCTCCAAACGTGTTTCAAGCTCCTCCACCAAGATCTCCCACCTCCTTGACCTGCAATTTGAATGTTTCCAAATCTCCGAAGGATTATACAAATTCTTTGTTAAAGGTGGTGTCCAAAGACACCTTTGTAAATCCATTTGCATACAATTATGCAAAATTATGATGCAATTACAGCCCTTGAATAGAGTGTCATAGTAGAAAAATGGATGTTTTCGTCCCCAAACTCTTTCATGCAATTGAAGGTTTTCATCCTCAAATTACTTGTTCAAACTTGACATACTTGCACCAAAATGTAAATATCAAAAATGCATAACCTATTCAAAAGAGTCTTCCCTTTCCTTTTATATGCTTCCTCCAATTGTGATGCCCAAAAATAGAGGGAGAGTTATTTTTTCCTTTTAATTAAAAAAATAAATTACAAGCTTCCTTATAATAGCACTTTTAGAGTGACCCTTAAAAAGGTCCCAAAATTAGATAATAAATTGCTTTAACAAAACATATTCTTGAAGCTCACCAATGTTCCATTTTTGCCTTAAAATTTTGTAATGTACCCTTTTCCAAAAATTAAGGTAATTTAAGTAAATAATTAGAAAGTATTTTCAATTAATTAATTGCTCAAAAAGTGATTTTTATCGCTCTTGCAAATAGAGCAATTTAACTAATTAATTATTAGATTATTTGCCCCAAAATTAATTTTAATTACTATTATTTATTAAGGCAAATTAATTTAATAATTGGAAAATAAATTGTGACTTTGTCGGTCTTTGAGTTGTTCCAGATTGGAATGCCACCCTTTGGGAAGACAAGTCAAGTCGTCCTTGGAAAGTATAAAGGGACGCCACCCCTTCGGAAGACACACCCCTTGGGAAAGCACATTTGGAGGGTATTAATAACCAGCGATTGGTAAGAAGGGGATCATTCAATCATATCTAAAAATATATAACCATGTACAAACAACAGGTTTACATTACTTTTAAGGAAGAAACTCCTTAATTGTGTAACCCAATTTCAAGGATGAAAACCCTTGTCATCACAATAACTCAAGGACAAAAACCCGTCATTACAATAACTCAAAGACGAAACCCCTTGAAGATTCACATTATATTATTTGAGATCTAAAAACTCTGAATTTAGTTTCATTTTATTATCTTAATTATTATTTCAAGTATAAAATTTATATTTATCTTAAATAGAATTCCAAGGAATCCAAATTCTTGTATAATATTCCAATTAGGGATATTATAGTGGTATTAGAGCCAAGATCTTGCCAACCTGTGAGGGTTTGTGTTTGCATATTTGGATGCATAATCTATGAATCATGGAGTTAATGACTGAAGATGAATTCAAAACAAAACTTTGCAGATTGGGGAAAAAGCTTGAGCATCCACATCATTCAAAAAATGTTTTGCTCAATTTTTTGGAGGAAGCGGCAAACCGTTTGTCCATGGTAGGACAATCAGATTCTAAATCTATTTTGGGCAATGAATTCTTTGGTGGTTTATTTGGTTACACCCAAGTTTTTGAGACATTCAGATTTGGATGTGAGACTTGTAGTTATCACTTGTATTAGTGTAATTACAAGGATAACAACGACAGTGACAACATTATGAAGGAAATATTTCAGTTGATGGTGAAAAGTTTTGAAGATCTTGGTGACATCACAAGTTCTTTTACTAAGAGGGTCACTATTCTGGAAACTATGGCAAAAATCAGATCTTGTGTGCTAATGTTGGATCTAAAATGTGATCATCTTATTCTCCACATGTTTGGACATTTATTTGTTGTTATCCATAATAATCATACAGAAAATGTAGTAGTTTCAATGCAAACCATTATGACTTTGGTCTTGAATGAGGATGATGATATTTCCCATCAATTATTATCCATACTAATGGCGGGTTTTGAGCAGGAAGCCTCACTAATTGCACATACACTAGCTAAAAATGTTGTTGCTCAATGTTCAGAAAAGCTAAAGCCATATGTGACAATTGAAGGACATGAAGATGTGTTGCTAAATGAAAAACCAAAAAAAGTGTTAGATGCAGCAAAATCTCCAAGGGAAGAGGAAGAAATCAATGAGCATGAACTAAAGGGAGTGCAAGATAAAGATCTTTTATTGGTAGAACATGTCTATTTATCTTCAAATGATTGTATGCATGACAGTGAAGTCACAGAAAGTGAAAACAAACAGCTTGAGCCAAAGAAGGATGAAATTGAAGCAAAAAGGCATCGCTTGTATACAAAGGGTTCAAGCTTGAAGAATTTGCACCAACCTTTGAAAATTCATTGACTGATTTTCAAAAAAGTCCCTAAAAAGAGTCATGTGATCGAAGAAAATATTGGTAATCTTGAGGATATAAGAGTTGGAGGTATCTCCACAAACCCCACTTCATCAAGGGAGAACAAGTTTTTCATCACTCCAAGGTATGGGAAGGTTGGTAACACTTCAGATTTGTTGCTCCATGCTATGCCATTTCAGTTTTGTTGTCCTCATAAGAAGCATGCAAGAAAAGATGATAAAATGAAAGTTACGGTTTACAATATGAGGCATGAGGACTCCTTGATTCAAGTTCACAATTATTGGCATCAAGAGGTAAGGGATCTTGGTACTTTTCTGAGTTTTTCAAAAGTTCTAATTCAAAGTTTAAATTCTTTATCGTTGATTCCATGGGAATAAAGAAAGAATCAGAATTGTTTGGGGTATGGAGGAATATAGGCATGCACAAGTTGACATTGGAAAGTTGCCATACAAAAACAAGTTTCTTATTTTAAAACCATGGTATTCACAAAGTTGGGGTGTGGAAGGCATCTCAACCCATGTCTATTCAACAAAGAAAGATGAGCATTATGATGGCAGCCAAAGGTATGCAAAGTATTCAAATTTATGGCTTCCACTTATGTCATCACTGTATTTTTGTCATCTTGGACAGCATGCACATGTTTTGGTGATTGGAAATGACTATCCTTTAGTCAAGTTCCAAGGTATGTTGGATGGGACCGCAACATTCTCCTTTCACATTGCTTTTGGTTCAGCTGGTAAGCATAATCATGAAAGGAGAAATGTGAGTTATAGGGATGAAGATGTTGTGTTGGCAAAGAGAGACAAGCATGCTAATCACAAGCTAAGGTATCGAGGTCTTCTAGATTTATTTTTATCACTAAATTATGGTCATCATGGGAAACATACCAAGATGGATGTTCAAGGCCTTAATTTCAATATGGTTGATAAGTTTTTCATCCTATACATCCAAAGAAAATTCATAAGGGATCATACATGGAGTATAGTGAATTCTAACAATTTTGTGAAGAGCCAAATTCATGAGTCACTCATTGGAGCCAAATTGTAAGCTTGATACCATGCAAGTAGTTGCAGTCATTAAGGTGAGAAATTTTCAGTTTGAAGCTACGTTTAAGGGATTTTCAATCACATGGTGTGAAGAGAAGTTCAAGGAGAATGTATTGCTTCCAAAGATCTTTAATATTGCAAGTAGGAAGGCTGCTGCCATCATCATTTATGGACAGCCCAACAACTTGTATGCAGTCCTAAAAGTAAATTCAGTCATACATTGGGATAATCTTTCAATTGTTGATGTTGTTGAAACATTTTTAGTTATTGTATACTTGGTTCCAACCATCATTATCATCATTTGGCATGAGATGATGCATTGCTACAACCATGATATGATAATACTCTCTATTTCCCATTATGCAATGCCAGCGTTTTCTTTGGACAGCTGTAATGTGGAAAGTTTGATGATGTTTCCTGGGTTTAAAATGTTGCTTGAAGGATTCCATTGGTGGGGAACACTACAAACAAGTGTTGGAAGTGTTCTACCATAAAAATATAGTCCTTTCATGGTTGTTTTCATTGGCCAGCTTTTTGAATGTTACAGCAAGATGTTGGATTGGTACCGGCTGCATCATTTTCATGTTGTTGGCCATGAAAATGATAGGCGTAAGGCTGTTGTTATCAGTTGTGAACAGTAGCAAGTTTTCACAAAATAAGAGGAAAACATTAATGGAAATGGATGAAGGGTTCAGCTGAAAGCTATCTTCAGGGCAGCCACCAAGGCACCTAGTTGGATGAATTTCCAAATGTTGTATGGCTGTTGTGACTTGTTTTCAGCCCACCCACGATCTGATTCGCATTATAAATTGAGTGGGACACCTTGCCAAGTCATGAGAGGATATATGAGAACTCATGGGATTGGTATTCCAAAACCTTCATTGCATGAGAATAGCCCAATGGGACTGCTACAACACAATGATTGGGGATTCCATCATTTGAATGGAATTCATGAGACGATTGTAAGCAATGGAAGAAGGCTAGTTGTCATGTCTATGAAGCATGATGAAAGTGTGAACACAAAAGTGTTATTAAACACAACTTTTTTCTCTAACTTGTTTGTTCCATGTGTAGGTGTGAGAGATGAGACTTTTGATTTCAGTTGGGATTCGTTCCCAATCCACATAGAGTCTCATTCGTACCCGGTTTTGGAAGGTACAGCCCTTCTTTCTACTAAAGAGATCAGCTTACCTGGGTTGTGGATTGAAGACAACGGTGCTACTTTGGTAAGGGTTGATTGGATTTGTTCCATGCCAAAGATAGATCGGAATTGAAGCATACAAAAGTTGGCTAAGAGGGAAGATACAGGGCAGCTGAGTTTGCAATTGCTTGAGGACAAGCAATTTTGGGGAGGGGGGACTGTAATGTCCCCTTTTCCAAAAATTAACGTAATTTAAGTAAATAATTGGAAAGTATTTTCAGTTAATTAATTGCTCAAAAAGTGATTTTTATCGCTCTTGCAAACAGAGCAATTTAACTAGTTAATTATTAAATTATTTGCCCCAAAAATTATTTTAATTACTATTATTTATTAAGGCAAATTAATTTAATAATTGGAGAATAAATTGTGACTTTGTTGGCCTTTGAGTTGTTCCAAATTGGAACGCCACCCTTTGGGAAGACAAGTCAATTCATCCTTGGGAAGTATCAAGGGATGCCCCCCATTGGGAAGAAACACCCCTTGGGAAAGGACATTTGGAGGGTATTAATAACCAACAATTGGTAGGAAGTGGATCATTCAATCATATATTAAAATATATAACCATATACAAGCAGTAGCTTTACATTACATTTAAGGATGAAACCCTTTAATTGGGTAACCCGATTTCAAAGACGAAAACCCTTGTCATCACAATAACTTAAGGACGAAACCCCTTGAGGATTCACATTATATTATTTGAGATCTGAAAACTCTAAATGTAATTTCATTTTATTATCTAAATTATTATTTCAAGTATAAAATCTATATTTATCTTAAACAAAATTCCAAGGAATCCAAATTCTTGCATAATATTACGATTAGGGATATTACAAACTCCTTAGCCCTTGGGAATGCAAAAGCTAAGAGTCTCATCCCAAGGACTAGCTTGAAAAGGGAGACATTATAAGGGACGAAATAAGGCTAAGGGTCTTTCTTCATTGCTAGTTTGAAAAAAGGGACATGACATCTTTTGTTGGCATAAAACCAGCAAGCTTAAAAATAAATCATGCATTCAACCATTAAATATTCACTGAAAGAGAAAAGATGTGTCTAAGATGAGATATTTCACTGTTATATTAATATATATGTTGCAATGTTAGGTCCCATGGTTGGGTGCCATGAGCACCACACCCCTAACACTCAAATCATACAAATCAATGAGATGCTTTTGTTAATTCCTATTTGGTCTACAATATATAGAATCCAAAGGGATCCTTTACCAATGGGTACAACTCTTCATCAATTACAAGTCTTTTGAACTAGTATCACATAGTAAATAACCTTTTATCATAACCCTAGATAGATAGATAGATAGATATATTCCATTCTATTAATAGTATAGCTTCTTAGTATATGTATATATTTTGCTAACAATCTCAATGAACATCTCCTATGGAAAAAATAAAAGAAAAGTAAAAACCCACAAAGCAAGAGATACCCATACCCTAGAAGCTCAAGACCCCACTCTAAATATTCCTCGCTCATTCAAACAACCAAATGAACAAGTCAATTGGACATCATGCAAAAAATGTCAAAAGAATTTTGAAGAAAAAGGAGAGCAAGATAAAATTGACAAAATTAGCATATTTGGGCAGCATAGATTTGCAAGGATTAATATCACAAATCAAAGACCAATTAATAGGGGCAACCCCTTTTTTTTATGAATTGATGTTTATGACAATTCATTTCAATTTTAAAACTTGTGTGTGCATGCAAGTGTGGCTGTGCATGTGCACATGCATGTGTGGCTGTGTGGATGTCAAATATAATGGACTACTACACCCAGACTATAAATTATGCATTTTACATAAAATCAATAAGCATGCATGAAGAAGCACAAACTAAATGATGAATCTGAATGAATCCAATAGCACGACAAACATCACTCTGTTATTGCATTAATTGCATTGCTCTTGCATATACAAGAGTGTGCCTTTACATATATATATTTTACACAAGTGCCAAAAATAGTGGGCTCGGCTTTTGTTTTAAAATTATATCAAATTTATTCTCAGAAAAGTACAAAGCTATTATGTAAGCACAATTTATAATTAAAAAAAGCTCCCATGAGTGAAAAAACTAAAGCCTTGTTTCCCACTCAATCTTTCTTCACCAGTAGAACATAAACATTATTTCTCTAAATCGCAACATCCTTCCCTAATGTTTTTTTCGGTAGGATGTGTTAATAAAGTAAACAATACAGAAAGAAATATAATCACAATGAAAAGCAATATAAAGGACAAATCAAAAGTACACACAGATTTACGTGGAAAACCTGGAAGTGTTCCAAGAAAAACCATAGGGCAAGGGTCTCTCAATATTTTGATTAATATCAGGAATCAATCCGTTGTTACATCAATAGCATAACCACTCTCTAGCTCTAATAACTAGCAACCGTACTACCTTGCTTTCTCCTAACTCGCGAGTTCCTTTTATAGAAAGAACTCGAATTAGAAACTGCAATACAAAACCACATGTAGTACAACCACGTGTGTCGTACTGTGCGAACACCACAATAACATGCATGGAACTAGTCATCAACTGCTCTATCAATGCTGCAACAATAAAACTGACTTCACATAAAAACAATCTCCCACTTCAAGTCAGATTTCTACCCTGCGAATAACTCCTCTTACTTAAAGACCAATGCCCATGTTGCCAATCATCGAGTAATGTGCAAGCCTAGAGAAGTTCTATAACAAATGAACTTATCTCTACCAATGGGCTTCGTCAACATATTTGTTGGGTTTATATTTGTGGGTATCTTGCCCAAAGAGATTTGTCCTCCTTCCACCACATCACGTACAAAGAGATATTGTACATCAATATGCTTCTTTCTGGCATGATATGTTGGGTTCCGTGCTAAGTGCAAAGCACTCTCGTTGTCACAATGCAACACCATGTTATCTTGCTTGACCTACAATTCAACCAAAAAGTCTAAGAATCCAAATCACCTCCTTACAACCCTGTGTCATTGCCATATATTCAGCTTCAGTAATAGACAAGGCCACCACTGACTGCAACTTTGAGATCCAGCGAATTGCACTTCTTGCTAAGGAGAAAAAATAATATGTAGTGGACTTTCTCCTATCTCTGTCTCCACCAAAATCCACATCCACATACCCATCAACCTGAAAACTTCTTCCACTGTAACAAATAGCAACATTAGAATTGCCCCTCAAATAGTTGAGAATCCACTTCACAGTCGTCCAATGCTCACAACTTGGATTCGCCATGTAACGACTGACTACTCACACTGCTTGTGAAATGTCTGGTCTTGTGCACACCATGGCAAACATAAGACTACCAACAGTTGATGAGTACAATACACAAGACATCTTCATCCTCTATGCTTCAATGCTAGGGCACTACTCCGAAGACAATTTAATGTGAACAGGAAATGGGGTACTAATTAGTTGTGCATTTTGCATATTGAAGCGTTGCAGAACATTTTCCACATAAGTCGTATGTGACAACCAAAGCTTCTTGTTCTTTCTATCTCTATGTATCCTCATCCCAAGAATCTGATTTGCACCTCTTAAATCCTTCACCTCAAACTCCCTAGCAAGTTGAGCTTTCAATCGGATGATTTTGTGCATGTTGGGACCTGCTACCAACATATCATCAACATACAAAAGCAAAATAATGAAACTTCCAACTTCATACCTTTGAAAGTAGGCACAATGATCACCCTCAAACATGCTAAAACCCAAGCTCATCATTAAGAAATCAAATCACTTGTACCAACACCTTGGCGCCTGTTTCAAACCATACAGCAATTTGTTCAACCTGCAAACAAGATTCTCCTTGTCTTTTTCCTCCAACTTTTTAGTTGTGGCATATAAATCTCCTCAAAAAGATCATCGTGCAAGAAGATTGTTTTAACTTCAAACTGCTCTAGCTCCAAATCAAAACTAGCAACAAGTGCCAAAACAACTCTAATTGTACATAGTTGTACAACAGGGGAAAATATTTCATCAAAATCAATACCAAATTTATGTGCATACACCTTGGCCACCAACCGAGCTTTATACCACTCCACATTATGATTTGTCCCTTTTCAGTTTGAAGACCCACTTGTTCCCTATAGCTTTTCGCCCCTTAGGCAATGGCACAAGCTCCCACATGTTATTTTTATGTAGAGCTTCCATCTCCTCCTCCATGGCAGCTCTCCATTTGCTTGCATCTTCAATTTCGCAAGCCCCCTGATATGAGCTAGGCTCACCAACATTAGTACCTAATGCATAAGCCAAATTACAACTACGAGAGTACCTTTCTAGTGGTTTGGTCACCCTAGTGGATCTCCTCACAAAGTGTGATGTGTCACCCTGTGGCTCATCTGGTTGCTATTCATCCTCATCATATACTTGATCTTGATTGTTATTTTGATTGCTATCTTGTTGCTTTTAACGGACAGGTGGCTGATTTTCATCCTACACCTCCAAATCAGTGTCATACTTTTCCACCTCTATTGGAACAACTGTACTTTGTTGTTCTTTACTTCTTTAAACTGATTTTTCATTAAAACAAACATCTCATCTAATAACAAGCTTGCGGCTAGCAGCATCCCACAACCTGTACCCCTTTGTACCATTTGCGTAGCCAAGAAAAATACATTTTGTGGACTTTGCATCCAACTTATTTCTTTTCTCTTTAGGAATATGAGCATAAGCATCAGAACCAAAAACACGAAGAAAAGAATAATGAACATGTTTACCTGTCCGTACTTTTTTAGGGGTTTTAAGATCTAGAGCTGTAGTGGGTGATCTATTAATCGGAAAATAGGTTGTGGGAACAGAGTCACCTCAAATTTCTGCTCCAATCTAGTAGTGCTCAACATACATCTAACTCGCTCGATTATTGTACAGTTCATCCATTCTGTAACACCATTTTGTTGTGGAGTTCTACCAACAGTCAACTACCTTGCAATACTGATTAAATTCGCTTGAGCAAAATTCCCCTCCATTGTCTGTTCTAAGACATTTTATTGTCTTACCCGTCTGGTTTTCTACCAGAACTTTAAACTTATTAAAACAAGAAAATACATCAGATTTCTTCTTGAGAAGATAAATTCACACCTTATGAGAATGATCATCTATAAATGAAACAAAATATGATGAACCCCCAATAGATGCAACATGTGCTTGCCAAGCATCTGAATGAATTAATTGTAGAATTTCTTTACTTTTGGTAGTGCATCTAGAAAAACACAATCTATTTTGTTTTCCAAACAAACAATGCTCACAAAAATTCAAAATTAGAGATTTTACACCAGGGAGAAGGTTTCTATCAAGTAGTACCTTGAGACCATGCTCACTCATGTGGTCTAGTCGTTGATGCCAAGTTGATAATGACTCCATTGCCTCATCTGATACCACTGCAGCCTCTCCAGTACAAGTTTCTCCAACCAACCTGTAGAGATTGCCCACCTTTTCTCCCTTTAGCACCACCAACGCTCCCTTTCTTACCTTGAGACAACTATTTTCCCTACTAAATCAATAACCATGTTCATCGGATACTCCAAGTGACAGCGGATTTTTCTTCAATCCTAGTACATGTCTGACATATTGAACAGTCCTCATTGCCCCATCAAACATCTTGATTATGACTTCTCCTTCACCATTAGCTTTGCATTGGTTGTCATTTCCCATGTAAATCACTCCTCCATCACATGACCGATAAGAATAAAACCAATCCCTATGAGGAGTCGTGTGAAAAGAGACTCTGGAATCAATAAGCCAAGCATGATGCAAAGGACCTCTCAGATTAACAGATAAAACCTCTCTGTCTTCCAACAGTGCTTCAACTTTTGTTGCATTTGCCACATATGGCTATGAGCTAGGATTTTCTTTGTTTGCCTTCAACACCGTGCAATCCTTTTTGACATGCCCTGATTTTCCACAGTTCCAACATTTGACTCTTTTTCACCCCTTTGAATTTTGACCTAATATGTCCACACGTAGTCTTCCCCCTTTCCACAGTTATACCCTTGCAACTAGGGCTTCATTGGAAGAAGGCCCTTGAGATGTCTTCTGCCTTTATAGATTTATGTGAAAACCCTGGAAGTGTTCCAGGAAAAACCACGGGGCAAGGGTCTCTCAATATTTTGATTAATATCAGGAATCAATTCACTTTTACATCAATAGCATAACCACTCTCTAGCTCCAATAACTAACAACTGTACTACCTTGCTTTCTCCTAACTCATGAGTTCCTTTTATAGAAGGAACTCGAATTAGAAACTGCAGTACAAAACCGTGTGTAGTACAACCATGTGTAGTACAACCGCGTGTAGTACAACCACATGTCATACAAACACATTTAGTACAACCGCATGCATTGTATTAAGTGAATCCCTCGAAAACATGCATGGAACTAGTCATCAACTACTCTATCAATGCTGGAAAAATAAAACTGACTTCACATGCCAACAAGATGGTCCACTGAAAAGTCTTTTATAACTTTTTGAAAAGTGAAAAAAAGTCAGACTTGCAATACTTCAACATTGCCAAGGTTTCTTACAATAACTGTATGCATAACCTGCAAAACGGCATGCATTTGAAGTCCATATGCCTCATGTGTTAGAGTTTGTAACATAAAGTGATAATAGTCATACTAGTCTTAGTG